>BRDA01082166.1:15000-18516 GCA_036984385.1 Crenuchus spilurus | reverse complement strand
TTATATGCTCAATTTCCTTTTTCCAGCCACTTATTGCTACTTGTCTCAACTTTTTTGGGATTTGTTGACACTGTGAAATTTTGAATCAACATATACTCCTTTAAAATGTTACATTTACTCAGATTAAACTTTTGATCTGTCATCTATGCTCTATTACACATAAAATATTGACATTTGCCATCTCCACATTATTGCATTCAGTTTTTATTCACAGTTTGTTTAGTGTCCCAACTTTTTTGCAATCCGGTTTGTAGCTCAGGTACTCGTATCAGTAACCAAATTCAGTTCAGGTACTCGTATCAGTAACCAGATTCAGCTTGGGTACTCATATCAGTAACCAAATTCAGTTCAGGTACTCGTATCAGTAACCAGATTCAGCTCGGGTACTCGTATCAGTAACTAAATTCAGTTTGGACACTCGTATCATTAACCAAATTCAGCTCAGGTACTCGTATCAGTACCCAAATTCAGCTAGGGTAACCATATCAGTAACCAAATATAGCTCAGGTACTCGTATCAATAACCAAATTCAGCTTGGGTACTTGTATCAGTAACCAAATTCAGTTCAGGTACTCGTATCAGTAACCAAATTCAGTTCAGGTACTCGTATCAGTAACCAGATTCAGCTCGGGTACTCGTATCAGTAACTAAATTCAATTTGGAAACTCGTATCAATAACCAAATTCAGCTCAGGTACTCATATGAATAACCAAATTCAGTTCGGGTACTCGTATTAATATCCAAATTCAGGTTACTTAAATAATACAGGTGATTGGGGTGTTAGAACATACAATGGATAAGTCCAGGGTTGGTAACTTGCAAGTCAACACAGTCTCAGCTCAGGTTGATATGCTGGCCGCAGGCCAAATGGGCGAGCGATGGAAACGTATGCTGGTCAGCTCGTTGACAGCTCATTACGTAGGCCTCGTGCCTATATCAGGCGTAGAGCACATTGAGCAGATGCTGTGTTGGTGCTGAAAGGAAAGGCCATGGCCAGACCATGCAAGAGAACGTGATGTCGATCAAAAGGGCTATGTGCCCTTATGATATGCTGACAGAGGACTCGAGGCCGCATGCAACAGTCCATATTCGAAAGCTAATGAACCTGGGTTAGTAGTAGCATGTGTAAAGAAAAGAAATCACAGGAAGCCGTTAAGCACAAGGTAGAAAGATGAGCCCTTCTTAGGGTCTTAAGTGATATGCTTATGTCAGCTGATAAGGGTCTATGTTTTGTGTTGGTTTTATTGGATCTTAATTCAGTTTTTGATACAGTAGATCATGATATATGAATAGATTGTGTGACTGGGTAGGTCTATCAGGTATAGCTCTTGACTGGTTTGCTCACTATTTTATAGGGAGAAGTTTTGCTGTGTCTATTGGAGACTCGGTATCCGAGTCTTCCCCATTAACATGTGGTATTCTGCAGGGTTCAGTCCTGGGCCCCTTGTTGTTTTTGTTATACATGTTGCCTCTGGGGCAGGTTATCAATAGTTATAAAAATTGCATATAATTATTTGCAGATAATATTCAGCTGTATTGTTAATTTAAACCCAGTGAAACACACAATCGTGGTGGACTTTTAAACTGTTTGGATGCTGTTATGGACTAGACAGACAGAAGACTTTTCTTCAGCTTAATGCAGATAAGACTGAGGTCTTGATTATTGCTGCAGAGAAGATACTCCCTTGATTAAACAAAGCCTGGGGTCTTTTTCTGCTGCATCTAGTCCAAACTTGTGAAATGTGGGTGTATTTTTTGACCGGTCCTAATGTGTACCTGCTTACTAAGTCTTGTTTCTTTCTGAGAACTGTTGTGAAAAGAGAAGACTTGGAAATGCTTATACATGCTTTTATTTCAACTCCTATTGATTAATGTAATGCCCTTTTTACATCGCTCAGTGTGTCAACCTGTAACCATCTGCAGTCAATTCAAAATGCTGCTGCAAGACTTTTAAAAAGGTCAAGCAAACGGTCACATATTACCCCTATTTTAAAATAACTTCATTGGCTTTCCATTGATTTTAGGATTCAGTTTAAGATTTTAACTATTGCCTACAGAGCGCTGCATGGCCAGGCTCCTAAATATATAATTGACTTGCTACTTCCTTATACTTCAGTCCGACTGCTGAGGTCAAATTACCTGCGGTTACTTACAGTTCCTCTGACCTGCTTAATTGTGTGGTGACTGAGCTTTTGAGGTAGCTGCCCCGAAGCTGATGAACTCCTTCGTCTTCTAAATTCAAGTTTGCACAGTCAGTTGATGTCTAAAAAACAGCTAATAACATATCTTTTCAAGCAGGCATGTGGTTAATGTTTTATGTTTTTTATTTTGTTTATAAAGTATTTCAAATATTATTAACTCAAATATTTTATCTTTATATTAATTTATATTTATTTAATTATTTTATTATTATTATATTTCCCTGCTCTTAATTTTTATGTAGATGCTCTGTTCTTTTATATTTTTATGTAAGGCATTTTGTCACTGATGTCTGTAAAGAGTGTGGTAGAAATAAATTTTACTTACTTACTTTGATGTAAACCCACAATCAGAGAATATTGCAAAATAATTGAAAGCACCTAGATAGGGCTTGGGAGCACTTGTTGTACAATTCATATGCCGGTGAAGACCATCTGCCGAGCAGCTTGATGGTTGATATTGGCAAGCCATCCCTTGCTGCAGTCGTAGCAGCCCCAATTCTGAAAGAGTGCCCCGTGTAGAGAAAAGGATTGATGCTGGATTTGTGAATAACTGACACTAGATGTGTGCGAAACCAGTGCTTTGACATTGGCATGCCACTAAGTAAAATGAAAAGAGGGGAGATTAGATTAGGAGGATGCATTTTTAGATATTTGACCAAAGCAGTGTATGGGCACGAATCGTTGTTTAATTAGCAAATTTTAATAGAAACACTGGAGTCAGTGCAAACTGATTTAGAATGCTTAAGACGTAAGCAAAAATAATTTGGGGAGAATGTGAAGTTGGATACGGTGAGAACTAGGGCTGGATTGTGGAAGTTAGATTGAGAGGTAAATTCACTAGGACGCATTAATCCAAAGAAAGCTGTGAGAAAAATGGCTTCTAATATGGTGCTGATGTAATTCGAAATGTAGCCCTCATGGAAGGTAGCGATTAAGCTACAGAGAACCTGGCAAGTGATGGGTAAGCATTCATCAGGGGGGTTTTGTATAGATTTAGCCATGCCTGTGAGGAGTAGCCATATAGAAGGGTTTGAGAATAAAATGGGATAATTGAGGTCATTGCAACAGGCGTGAAATTGTATGCCGGATAACAGCTTTTGTACGGATGATACCTTAATTTCAATTTTGGAATTGATTAACTATAAAAGTACATAGAGATTAAAATACAAAAAAGGGGAATTGTAAACCAAAAACAAAACACAGGAAACAACAACCAAGCAGTGTTATATCCTCGCAAAGTCGATTGTGCCAATTCATTGGTCATATAAATCTTTTGAGCAATTGAGTAGTGAATTGAAAGTGGGATTAAATTCAG
>BRDA01082166.1:0-10000 GCA_036984385.1 Crenuchus spilurus | reverse complement strand
ACTCAGTCTGTTCTGCACTATCACACTCAGTCTGTCCTGCACTATGACACTCAGTCTGTCCTGCGCTATCACACTCAGTCTGTCCTGCACTATCACAGTCAGTCTGTCTTGCGCTATCACACTCAGTCTGTCCTGCACTCTCACACTCAGTCTGTCCTTCACTATCACATTTAGTTTGTCCTGCACTATCACATTTAGTTTGTCCTGTACTATCACAGTCAATCTGTCCTGCACTATCACACTCAGTCTGTTCTGCACTATCACACTCAGTCTGTCCTGCACTATGGCACTCAGTCTGTCCTGCGCTATCACACTCAGTCTGTCCTGCACTATCACAGTCAGTCTGTCTTGCGCTATCACACTCAGTCTGTCCTGCACTCTCACACTCAGTCTGTCCTTCACTATCACATTTAGTTTGTCCTGCACTATCACATTTAGTTTGTCCTGCACTATCACACTCAGTCTGTCCTGCTCTCTCACAGCCAGTCTGTCCTGCACTCTCACACTCAGTCTCTCCTTCACTATCAAATTTAGTTTGTCCTGCGCTATCACAGCCAGTCTGTCCTGCACTTTCACACTCAGTCTGTCCTGCACTTTCACACTCAGTCTGTCCTGCACTCTCACACTCAGTCTGTCCTGCACTCTCACGCTCAGTCTGTCCTTCACTATCACATTTAGTTTGTCCTGCACTATCACATTTAGTCTGTCCTGCACTATCACACTCAGTCTGTCCTGCTCTCTCACAGCCAGTCTGTCCTGCACTCTCACACTCAGTCTCTCCTTCACTATCACATTTAGTTTGTCCTGCGCTATCACAGCCAGTCTGTCCTGCACTTTCACACTCAGTCTGTCCTGCACTCTCACACTCAGTCTGTCCTGCACTCTCACACTCAGTCTGTCCTTCACTATCACATTTAGTTTGTCCTGCACTATCACACTCAGTCTGTCCTGCACTATCACACTCAGTCTGTCCTGCACTATCACACTCTGTCTGTCCTGCACTATCACATTTAGTCTGTCCTGCACTATCACACTCAGTCTGTCCTGCACTATCACATTTAGTCTGTCCTGCACTCTCACAGCCAGTCTGTCCTGCACTATCACACTGTGGACAGCATAACTACACATATACACACAAATTAACACAAAGTATTACACATACTACTACATACACTGAAAGTAAGAGATACTTTGTACACTAATACACACTGCAGTCTGTCCTGTACTTTCAAACTTACTGTGTCCTGCACTATCACGCTCAGTCTGTCCTGCACTATCACACAAAATCTGTCCTGCACTATCACGCTCAGTCTATCTTGCACTCTCACACTTATTTTTTTCTGCACTATCATACTCAGGCTGTCCTGCACTATCACTTAATCTGTCCTGCACTCTCACACTTAGTCTGTTTTTCACTATCACATTTAGTTTGTCCTGCACTATCACACTCAGTCTGTCCTGCACTATCACATTTAGTCTGTCCTGCACTATCACACTCAGTCTGTCTTGCACTATCACACTCAGTCTGTCCTGCACTATCACATTTAATCTGTCCTGCACTCTCACAGCCAGTCTGTCCTGCACTATCACACTGTGGACAGCATAATTACACATATACACACAAAGTAATACACATACTACTACACACACTCAAAGTAAGAGATACTTTGTACACTACTACACACTGCAGTCTGTCCTGTACTTTCAAACTTACTCTGTCCTGCACTCTCACGCTCAGTCTGTCCTGCACTATCACACAAAATCTGTCCTGCACTATCACCCTGTCTATCTTGCACTCTCACACTTATTTTGTTCTGCACTATCATACTCAGGCTGTCCTGCACTATCACTTAATCTGTCCTGCACTCTCACACTCAGTCTGTCCTGCACTATTACACTTAGTCTGTCCTGCACTATGACACTCAGTCTGTCCTGCACTATCACACTCAGTCTGTCCTGCACTATCATACTCAGTCTGTCCTGCACTATCATACTCAGTCTGTGCTGCACTCTCACAACCAGTCTGTCCTGCACTATTACACTCAGTCTGTCCTGCACTATCACACTCAGTCTGTCCTGCACTATCACACTCAGTCTGTCCTGAACTCTCACACTCAGTCTGTCCTGCACTATTACACTTAGTCTGTCCTGCACTATCATACTCAGTCTGTCCTTCACATCATACTGTCTGTGCTGCACTCTCACAGCCAGTCTGTCCTGCACTATCACACTCAGTCTGTCCTGCACTATCACACTCAGTCTGTCCTGCACAATCACACTCAATCTGTCCTGCACGATCACACTTAGTCTGTTTTGCACTATCACACTCTGTCCTGCACTATCACACTTAGTCTGTTCTGCAGTATCAAATAATCAAACAGTTTCTCAGTGTTTACACAGGATCACATTTGACCTTCAATAAAACTAATGTAAAATAATGTAGTTTATAATTACTGTAGAGTAAAGTGTAAAATTATTAACACATTAACAAATAACTGTTCATTTAAATGTAAAATATGTCAAATGTTAATGTGTGTGTGTGAGAGAGAAAGTTATTCTAGCTGATGTCATTCATGCAACTTTTACTGAGCTGAATGAGTGATGATTTTAGAGTTTGTGACAGCACACACTCACACCCACAGACACGCAGAGATATGTATATTTACACGCTCATGTAAAATTCACAGCACTGTGGTATTACACACACATGCACTCAATGTGTACTTGTAAATGTCAGTAAATACAGATATGTGTAAATGTGTATACAGTATATGAATATGTTTATAGTTGACTGTCTCATAGTTTATATCACTGAGCTTTTATAAGTCAAATGTACAGCAGGGTAAATATTCCCTTTAAAGCTTCAGCATGGTATTTAAGGTCCATTTCTGGTATAATATCTGTTATATTTGTAATATAACACAAATTAATGAATTTTTGATGCCGTCCTGCAGTCTTATTGAGCATATGTGCGCAGTGGTGTAGAACAAGGCCTGAGGTTCAGTAGTCTGATGGTGGAGTTATTGGAGATGTTTAGCTGCTGGCTCTTATATTTGACTTTTTGGCTCAAACCACAACCTCAGAACAGAAGTTCTGCTTCCAGCCACATTCCTTTAATGACACTGTGTTCCTCTAAATCTCAGTACTATATCCTGGTGAGGTCTCTTTCTCAGGAATACACTGCACTCATGCTTGGCCGTCCACATGATGCAATCAAAAATGAGACTCTTTAAATCAGGTGATTTCATTGCTTCATGGTCCAGTTCTAACATTTGTGTGTCCAGTGTGGGATTTTTTGAGACTGAACAGGGGTTCACATGCGTTCTTTGACTGGTTGGTGGGTACAGTCAGCTGTGAAGGAGAGCAGCTTGTGTGTCAGTGACCCTTGGGCACCCATCACCCGGTCACTGGTTCATACTTTATCTCACAAACACACACATACAGTACACACATACACGCACACACACACTGTAAGTCTGTTATTAAACAATGACAGTACCGTACAGTACAAAGTGAAATAGAAAAGATGAGGCAGGGTTGAGGCAGGACTGAGGCAGAGCTGAGGCAGGGCTGAGGGAGGACTGAGGCAGGACTGAAGGAGAGCTGAGACAGGGCTGAGGCAGAGCTGAGGCAGGGCTGAGGCAGGACTGAAGGAGAGCTGAGGCAGGGCTGAGGCAGAGCTGAGACAGGACTGAGGCAGAGCTGAGGCAGGGCTGTGGCAGGACTGAAGGAGAGCTGAGGCAGGGCTGAGGCAGGACTGAGGCAGAGCTGATGCAGGGCAGAGGGAGGACTGAGGCAGGACTGAGGCAGAGCTGAGGCACGACTGAGGGAAAGCTGAGGCAGGGCGGAGGCATGGCTGAAGCAATAGCACTAGATTGACATCATGATCAGGATGAAGGTTCTGATGTAAGTGTTTGGCCCTCATGTCTCACTTTAGCTTAGAGAGAATTGATGCTTTCTTTCATTTGTTTGAGAAAACGTAGGAGAGATTGGCCAGAGGAAAAACGAGAGGCAGAACGGGCGTCATTAATTCAGCCACAGCCAAAAGGCCATAGCCAGTCCTGACGCTCTGCAGATTAGACTGTTGTGAGACAGGCCCTGTTGAAGGTTTATGAGGCTTACAGGCGACAGTTTAGCTAAAGTCTGCTCAAAGGCACCTGAAACCGACCAGACCGCAGGAAGAACGGCTTGGAAAGTGATTAGAAACCAGTGAGGCTTACACAGGAGTCAAGGCCATTGGAATTACTGGGGCAATTTAAAAATAGTAACAAACGACGTGGTGTTTTGTTTGAGTTAGTATGAAAACGAGGAAACACAAAAGGCTGCTGCGTTTCTGCACAATTATGTACCGTCACATAAAGAGTCACGGCACCAGAAACCCACTGAGAGGGATTTATTCACACAGAGAAGAAAGGAAAGCACAGCACAGTAAAAGCCAAAGAGACTGGTCATCTGCTAGATTACCCTCCAACAGGAGGTCTTCTAAAGGACCAGTTCTGTCTGAAGTCATTTTGCACTATTGTAAGAAGTCAGTCACATTGTCCTCCTCTCCAGAAAACGGATGGCTTTGCTGATAAAGCTCCTCATCTGAGAAAAGGAGACGTGATGCCAGAACAGAAGGTATTAGTTTGAGGAAATTTGGCTCCGGAGAAGATTCCCCTGTTTATCAGAGTTCTGTATCTGGGGGATTTGTAGTGGTTACTCAGAGAGAATTGGGGACTCAGCTCAGTCATTACTGTTAGCAGCAGTGATTGATTTGCAGGAAGCTGCAGAACAAACACCTCCCATCTGATTAAAGCTGCTGGAACAGAATATGGATCCATCCTCCTACATGGAGTACACCTAATCTCTGACTGACTGTAAAAATGATCTGATCTTTAAAACTGAAAATGACTTTATTGAACTGCACTGGTCATCAAGTACCAAAACAATAATCATTTCACTCTTCATCTCTGACTTTATTTACCTTTTCATGTGAAACAGTACAAAAATAGCACTTATCATACTTATCATGAATGTAGCAGGTCTGGGTCTGATCAGGACTTGGATGGGAGACCTACTGGATGTGGTGTTGGTGGCGCTATTCCTGGATCTCAATGTCCCAGTGCAGTGATGGGGACACTGTCCTGTTTAAATGTCTCGGATGAGACTGACACTTCCTCTGAAAAAAACCTCTGGTCCTCCAAAAGAGTAGGACTGTTACTCATCATCTCCATCTTCATAAACTGGCCCAGTCTCTCTTCATCTCTCTGTCTAATAGCTAATGTGAGCTGAGTGTTCTGGTGCTGGACCGGCTGCAGGTGGATGCTGAGTGTAATGTCTGAGAGCTGTAGAACTGGACCTGGAGTAAGTTTGAGATTAATCAGTTATTTGAGAAGGGTTTTTCCGTTTTCCTTTGATTTTATAGACTGATATAATTGGAGGTCCAGTAGGTCTGTGGACTTGTGTTTTCTGCACTCACAATTCTATTAAGAATGAATTTGTAAAACCAACATCAGTGTTTTTGTGTATTTCAGTGTGTTTTACTTTAGGGTGGAGTTTATTCTTTATGTTTAGTAGATTAACTCATTTTTCTGTTTATTGTATTTCACTAGTGTACTGACACTCACAGCACCCTCTACTGGATTTATTATCAGCTTCACCCTTATAGTTCAGCTGGCTCTCTCAGATCTAGCAAGTTAAACTTGCTAACTGTTCCACGGTCACGCTTAAGGACGCGTGGAGATCGAGCTTTTGCGGTTGTCGCCCCAAAACTGTGGAACACACTGCCTCCTTTGTTAAGATCAGCTGATTCTGTTGTCTCATTCAAAAAGCAACTAAAGACTTTCCTTTTTAAGCAGGCATTTGGATAATTGTGCAAAGTAGCAAAGACTTTTACAGTGTGCACTGTTCTTGTGTTGTTTTACTTCATGTGTGTTTGTTTTTTATTGTATTTTCTCTTATTCTTTTTTACTTGATTTTTTAAATGCTTTGTATGTTTCCTTTGTAAAGCACTTTGTGGCCTGTGTCTGTGAAAAGTGCTATATAAATAAATTTTACTTACTTTACTTACTTACTCAGTTCTGCAGTCTTTGCACTAAATATCTATCTGTGGTGTTGGACTATCTGTAGACCTTAGAAAGAGTAAATACTGTGATGAGTGTTGTGTTTGATTAAAATGTCTTACTGTGGTCTAATGTTTTGTCCATAACGCCCACCCTCAGTCTCAGACTTATACTCTTTCTCCTCCGGGCAGTTAGCAGTGTAAGTTTCACTCCTGGGGAATAATTTGACCGGTAGCCAAGTCTGCATAACATTAATGAGTCATGTACCATCCGAGTTTAAAGAGATAGAGTTTGAATGAAAATCTCCTCCGGCTCTGAGGGCGGTAACGTGTCCACAGAGCGGCTGAGGGAGCACTAATTTGAGTTAGCTGACAGATTCTTTGTAAATTATGTGCAGGTTTAGATGGACTCCAATTAAACAGGAAGGCTCTGATTGAGGAACAGAAGAAAGGTCCTGCATTGGCCTTGTTTAAGGCGCGATAGCTGCTTCTCTAGAGGAGGGGAGATAGATTGCAGAGGGATTTTACTGAATGAGGGCAAGTTAATGCAAATATGTAGCGGCTGGGTTAACCTGGTGTAGCTGAGCAGATTGTTTGGCTCCATCTCTATTGTACGTTTCACATCTGCTCCAAGATGTTACAACTTTTCCAACAATTCTGGGCAAGTTCTTTTACTCAAGTGTTGCTCTTTGAGCAGATATTAGAGAGAATCTAATCCAGATAAATCTAATAATGATTCACAACTGAGAATATTCTTAGTCCAGGATGAGCAGTGATTGAGATCAAGTTGAGACTTCTATCTTTAGTAAATCTAAGTGTTATTATCTGAGTAAATCTGAGCACAATTTGAGACTTTATTGAGACAAGTGAGATTTCTGAGAAATATCTTAGGTTTAAGATAAATTCTTATTTGCCTTCCATCTGATCTCATTGTTGTCTAGGAGACACTATGGAGACATTTTTTTCTGATTTTTTCCTTCCTCTGGGTGATTTTCATGCATAAATAAAACCAGGACGTGATGGCTGGTGGTCTGAAATTCTCCTTCTTGTAGCAGAAGAACCGTCCTTGTGGAATATGGTGAGATCTACCAAATGCTAAGAAAGAAGATTAATTTCTCCTCATTATTATGGACGTTACTCACTTTCCAGAAGGTATCTCACAGAGAAAATTAAAGAGCAGTCCTTTATGAATTGCTTAATTTTTTCACTTTGTTCGACTTACCCAAAGAAATACAATCAGTCGGTGGGTCCAACTTTATCTTGGGAGTTTTTCAGGAAGTTATGCATGAGTATTGCTCAGATCATCTCCTCTGCATACCATTCTCAGTCCCTGGGGAGCTTCAGAAGGTGCCTTCAAACCCTGAGATGTATGATGAAGGCTTATTGTGCTCCATTCCCTGGTGATGGTGAACTACTTTGCCTTTCCTGCTGTTTGCCTGAGTTTCTGTTAATGATTCTGCAGCTTTTAGTCTGAAACGCTTCTTCATTTCAGGTCAGGACCTGCTTACAGAACCTATGGAGACGTCCAGGTTTGACTTACTGTCTGATAAGAATATTCATAGACATTTTAATCAGCTCTAGTCTGTTCTGAACTCATTAGATGGTCCACATTTCTGCTGTAACTGAGCTTCTAAGACACCAGAAACAAACCCGGTATTAACGACCACTGAACACCTGGTACAGGTGATCTGGACACGAGACTAACATGGAACAGTTTATGAAGTGGATGTTTTCTGATGAAGTAAAGAGCTAAAATGCACAAATACAGCTGCTGTTAAACATGGCTGATATGGAAGATGCCCTGATGTGGGAATTCCAGGTCAGTCTGATATTTGTCATGTACATTTTTTACTTCAGTGTCACCATAAACATCACCTAAACATTCTGCTCATTCAGAGTTCAGTAAACACATCAGTCAAATCAAAACATCTGTCCAATGTTAATAAAGCAATAATCAATATTAATATAAGTCTGATATCACAGTAGGAGCTTAGAACAGACTGAAATGACAGAGAACGTTCTGTGCCTGTGTTAGACTTTCAGATCCTGAGTCACATTAGCAGGTTCAAACATGAAGTTCCACTGCGAGTTCCATTAGCAGGTTCTCTCAGCTTGTGTAATAACTGAAATGAGTTGTTTCTAGAACAGTACAGTATCACATACAGAACCACATACTCTACTTCTGACAGATGTTTGTATTCTGTAGCTACTGGTATGTTCTCCAGACCATTTCAGTACCAACCTTGTTCAGTATTGTTGAGGTGTTAGTTGTAGATTATTCTCATGTTTGTATCGGACGTTTTTGTGGGAGAACATTCTCTAAATGCTGATATGTTTTGTAAACCACTACCAGAACACCAGAGTGTAGAAGCCAAAAATTACTGACTGTATCACTGAAAAAAGATGTGAGTACTGTAGGGTGTGTTCTATTTTGTGTGTACTGTAGTGTGGGTACTGTAGTGTGAATATTTTAATGTGGGTACTAAAGTGTGTATATTGTTGTCTGAGTATTGTAATGGGACTATTGTAATGTGTGTACTATAGTGTGTGTACTGTAGTGTGAGTATTGTAATGTGTGTACTAAAGTGTGTGTATTGTTGTCTGAGTATTGTAATGGGACTATTGTAATGTGTGTACTATAGTGTGTTTATGTATAGTTTTTGTAGTGTGAGTATTGTAATGTGAGTATTGTAGTGTGATTACTGTATTGTGATTATTGTAATGTGTGTACTGTAGTGTGAGAATTGTAATATGTGCACTATAGTGCTTGTTCTGTATTGTCAATATTGTAGTGTACATTCTGTAATGTGAGCATTATATTGTGTGCAATATAGTGTGTGTATTGTACTGTGAGTATTGTAATGTGTGTACTATAGTGTGAGTATTGTATTGTGAATATTGTATGTACTGTAGTATGAGTACTGTATTATGAGTATTGTAATCTGTTTACTATAGTATGTGTACTATAGTGTGTGTATTGTAATGTGAGTACTGTAGTGTGAGTATTGTAATGTGTGTACTATAATGTGAGTATTGTAATGTTTGTACTATACTGTGTGTATTGTAGTGTGAGAACTGTAGTGTGAGTATTGTAATGTGTGTACTATGGGGTGTGTATTGTAGTGTGCATATTGTAATGTGTGTACTATAGTGTGAGTATTGCAGTGTGAGTATTGTAATTTGTGTACTGTACTGTGAATATTGTAATGTAGTGTGAGTATTGTAGTGTGTGTACAAGTGTGTGTACTGTAGCATGAGTATTATGTATACAGTACGAGTACTGTAGTGTGAGAATTGTAGTGTGCGTACTGTAGTGTATTATGTGTGTAGCATAGTGTGTGTACTGTAGTGTGAGTATTGTAATGAGTGTTTTATACTATGTACTGTACTGTGAGTATTGCAATGGGAGTACTGTAGTGTGAGTATTGTATTGTGTTTACTAAAGTGAGTCTACTGTAGTGTCTGAACTGAAGAGTTGTTTGGACTCTAACCTATGTTTACTAGCAGAGATACTTCTTTTATGGAAACAAAGCACTGTTGTACGTCGCTCTGGATAAGAGCGTCTGCCAAATACTGTAAATGAGTATTGCAGTATGTGTACTGCAGTGACGGATGCTCTAAGACTGCAAGGGAAGCTCAGCTTCCCCTAAAATGTCAAAAATAAGTGATCAATAATATACTGTTGTATGTACATGTCATTGACGAAATATGAGCTACAACTCGCTCAACTTTTGTTCAGAATCAGCTTCTTATCACTGGTAACGACGCGGCTTTCCTCTCACTCATTCCCGCAGCTTCACAGCGCTTTAAACAGGGTGGACGCTCAGTGTCTGCAGACTTCAATGGTAAAGCAAAGCGTGCGGCGAAACGAGACGAGTCATTGAATGAATCCTGGCCTTTGTCCCGCCCATCGGACGCTCAGCGTCTCTGGGGGTCTATGGGGCAGTGGGCTGGCCT
>BRDA01082162.1:0-21201 GCA_036984385.1 Crenuchus spilurus | reverse complement strand
TAGAATTTACGTATAAAGAAACCGACACATTTTATGTTGTAGCCCGAAATTGAGCTTCCCCTCCTTGAAAGACCAGCATCCGCCACTGTGTTAGCAGAATAAGGCTACAAGCAAGCTACATAGCTTAAGTTGTTATATTTTCCTTGACACTAATAGAGGAACACTTAGTCATGTTTGTTACAATGTTACGTGACATTTAACTGTAATATACATACTCTAATACGCTGTATTTTGTTTGTTTTACTCTGTTCTAGTGCAAGCTGAACTTTGAACTGGTGATGTGCAATAAATATATCATTAACGTCAATGACTGATTGGAAGGAGTTATCTATCTGCCTAGCCTGGTAATGTGGACTCCTAGCGAGGCCAGAATACCACATGATTTAAAGAAATGCAAAAGTAATGCATTAGCATGACTAATTACTCAGCCCAGCTCATTTTTCTTCCTCTAATGGAAGTACACTGCTATGCATTCTAAGGAACTCCAACTCCCAGACTGCCTCTGGGAGTCATATAACACTGGGGCTCATCCTGAGATTATGTTCACACAGCTGTTTCTTGTTTGTCTCATTAGTCAGATAATATAAGCCTGGGATTTAGTTTAGCCTTTTGTGAAGTATTGCCAACTTATCCTATTGTGTACTGAGCAGTTTTGTTGTTTGTAAGTCTTAGCGTGTTTTACCTGTTTTGTAGTTTTGGATCTCTTTTGGATTCCCCTATTGCCTGTTAGTCTGCATCTCTGTTTAGGGGGATTTTGGATTTGTTTTATGATGACTCCTTGGATATTTCCTGTCTGGTTTGTTTGTACTGTCTTTATTTTTGATTGTAGGTTTTGACTCTGACCCTGATCTGCTGTTTGATTATTCTCTGGACTGCTTTTTTGAATCGTTTGTCTTACTCTGTGTTTTTAACCTTGTACTTTTGTTTGACTACACTTTTGAACTTCGTTTTTATGCCAAACCTGCAAACCTCCATTTTTATGCCAAACCTGACCTTTTCCCTTGCTGCCTGACAAAAAGTGACAGCTTGTCTTTACAACTTTACAACTGAAGGGTTCAAAAGCATGAGAGCATGAATGCTTTCTTTTAAAAGCACCATTGTGTAGGTCACAAGTTATGTGGTATTGAGACTATAAATCATTTATGCAGTACAAAACCTTACCTCAAGGTCACCTTGCCTTGAGACCTCTGATCTAGAAAGAGTTCAAATCCTTTGTCTTTTGTTGTCTGCAAGCTAGCAAAGTTGGCACCTACGGTAACTTGATAACCTTATTAAACAGACCAGATTTCATACAGAGTGACATGATTATTTGTAAAACAAGGACCAGCCATTATTACAGCTTCTGCAATACTGTGCAAGAACAGCACTTACGAGTGGGCATGTGTGTGTGGTAGAGTTTGTGTGTACTATTTAACAATACTCAGCTGTCACAACTTTAGACTTCACGTACTGAAGATCATTGCCATTCTTCTTCTGTCCTAGAAAGGTATTACACTCCTGTCTGGGGACTTGGGCTTACCCTTCTCTCTTTCCTTTTCTCTCTCTCTGCTGTCATTCCAGTAAACCTGTGGACGTTTGCCATGCTTGCTATTGCAGGGCAGCAGGGGAAGGAAGATCCAGCTTAAGTTGTAACCTTTGAGAATTAGGACGCTATCTTTTACAGTTCAGTTGCCTGCTGGCCTCAATAGTGATGCACTGATGCTGTTCCTCCCTGAGGGTGTACCCAATCAAAGCACTGATGGAAGTGAGCCCTTCAGCTAGGATTTCTGCTTAAGTCCCCACTGTGCTATGTTTCTATGTGTTCCTATGGTGTGTCTCTCTATCTACTAGGGCTAAACAATACATTGCTAGTGTACCGATATTGCTATACGAGTGTGCAATATACTCATACAGTATTAACTATACACTATATACATTCAGTATACTCATATAATATTAATACTAAGGTGATGCGAGGAGTCAGAAACATAAGTAGGTGCAGGAGAAACTACTCAATTACAGAAGTAATTTCATTCAGATATATTAAGATTAAGAAGTTTGTTCACAATTTCTTAATGCGCTTTCTTCAGCAGTTTTCATTTAGCATCAAATCAGAAAATGGTTTGTTATGTATTAATTAGTTGTTTTTTGGGAGGCATTTTTGGAAATTGCATCTCCTCAATGACTGTTTTATTAGCCTTTTGGAGTCGACTGACTCCTCTGTGGGAACAAAACCGAAATTCTACAAAAACACTTATATAACTCTGCGAGATTTTATCCTAGAAACAAAACTAAACATACCCACACACTAAAAATATTCACCTGAGGTGATTCTAAACATCTAAACAAACACTTTCACCTGATTGTTCACACGTATCGCATAAACATTCAATGTAGGGTGTTAGTGGCTGAGGAAAACAGAGTGTCACCTCACATTTATTAAAGTTCAGAAATAAAACCACATACAATTTTTTAAAAAATTGTAAAGACTAGTGTGTTTAATGTTAAAGTTTGTGTTTCACAATATATCAGCACATCTGAAAATAGGTTTTTGGGAAGTCTAAGTTTAGAGCAGATTTAATCAAATAAAAGTTTTAATGATGAACTCACAATAATATTGTAGCATTGCTCCCAATGATCTTTGAAATGGTCTTTTGCTCTTTCTAGCTGCATTTAGTTTCTTCACAAACTGCTCATCTCTTTTTTACAAAAACTGCTTTTTTGTATACTTTCTTGGTGTATGTTAATGCTTTTGTAATTCAAACTAGCTAGTTTGTAGGCAACTTCATAATAGATGTTAATATCACTCTAAAAACTAAAACCAACAATGAAAGCTCGCAGTAGTACATGCTAAAATTTTGACACTCTTAGTGGCCCATAGTTTCAATTATGATGTGTAAACCTATGCTTCATATTCTGTCAAATTCATAACATTTGGCAATGATGTGTATTCATATTGTGCAGTTTTTATAATCCATTTGGGTATGTGTGTGGTTATGCAGTAATTGGTGGACAATGTGAACAATGTGATCATACAGAAGTCATATAGTGTAGCTAAGGCAACATTATAACAAAATAACAAAAAAAAAAAAAAAAAAAACAGAGCAGCAATAGGTGAAAAGCACTGAATGTTCCGGTTCCACAAAGTGGTCTCTTTAACATAAAAAAGAAAGCCAAACCCAGTACCACAAATGACTTTAATGACTAGCAATTTCCAAATGTACGAGGATAATCATACACAATCAAGTGTAATCTAATCAAGTATGGCACATTCTGGTCTCTAAGCAGACACACTGAATGACTACAACAATGGCTGTGCGCTCGCATTGCATTATTCATGAGCTACCTTCCATTTCACAGCTAACAGGTTGGCAACAGAAAAGTCTTTAAATTAGTCAGCGTGACCACATTCACATTTGCTTTCACAACTTGGAATGCCAAGTCTCACACAGACCAGGCCTCATAAAGTGTGAAAAAGTGGCACAAGAGGAGCTATACTTGTAGAACTTTCCATTTTTCATCTTAACAGAATCTGCCAGTGGCCTTCTATAGCCCTCTCTCTCGCTGTGCAGATGGCAGCAGCCAGTCAGTGCTTTCTGCTCCCCTGCTGTTATGTTAGCTAGCTCCACTACAGCTAATGGCATTTGTGCCTAAGAGAGAAAATTAAGCAGCTGCAACAAATCTAAATAGGTTAACAAAATATGGGACCCTACTGGTCATGTGTACACTTGCTGGAGATGATTTTTTATATATATTTCAGAACTGAATGATTTACATCACGGAACTTCATTTTCAATTGTTTACATCAAATATGCATGAGAATACACACAGAAATACAGGATGAATATCAATGAAATGCGCTCTGCAAATCTTTCCTCAAAATAGCTATCCTGATGATCACAGTGAGGTGTTTGGTTGATGGGCTCCAGCAGAAAATCACACATTATCTAGACTTCAGAGACCGATTTAGTCTTCAGGAGAACATTCCTTCGTTGGCTATTTCACTGAAAATTGTGAATACAATTAAGTGAAAAGTCTCATCATCCAATGAACTAATAATTGGTTGTAAGTCTATATATAGGATACAGGAAGTAAACTCAGTATATACACACGCTGTAACTAAAAAAACAATTCTAAAGGAAAAACTCGAGCAGTTCTTATTTGCAGGTGTACGTTTATACTTCCAGAAATATCTCAGTTTTTACAAAAGGCTCATCAGCTTTAATTGCTTTTCTTTTCCGTCTCTTTTCTTGTTTTTCTCTCTTGGTGTAGCAGACAGCTCATATCAGCAGGAAACAAAGGCAATCACCACTGGTCAATTGACTTTGAGTCTATCAAGTTGTCAACGCAATCAAAACACTCCCTTTCATCTCCACATTCCAAAACAATCCAGAAACAAGAGTCATCTCATCGAGAGAACACCAGCAAACACAAAACTGATTAGATTTAACCAAGTAGACAAGTTACATTAGCCACAAGCAACATAGCTAGTGCTGGTAACAGTAATTATTACTGCCATTAGCCCTAAGCTTGGAGAATGATTTTGTGCTGAAAAGTGACGTCCTTATAGTGTTTTGGGCTTTGAAAGCAACAAGTTTTACTGTCCTTTTTCTGTCAATAACCTCAGGAATTATGACCAAATCAAAAAGCAAAAAAAGCTCAAAGAGAAGATAGGCATGAAGATGTTAGCTTTGGAAGAAACTGTAGAAAAGGTGCATAAGGATGCCTGTTTGTGCCACTTGGAAATAAAACAGGCAATTTAGTATATAGTAGCATCACACGGTGACTTGATAGTTAATATGTTTGTCTCTCAGTGCTGGAGTCTTGGGTTTTAATCCCCTTTTGGGTGGAGTCTCCCTATGTTTGTGTGTGTTTCCTCTGGGGTCTCCAGTTTCTTCCCACAGTACAAAAACATGGAAGTCGGGTGAATTGGCAACTTTAAATTGGCCTTGTGTGTATGTCTGTATGTGTGTGTCTGCCCAGTGATTTATGGAGTTTGATTTCAAATAGTGTAATATCCTGCCCAGCACCCAATGAAGTGGTGTATTATGAAGGTAACTAGGTAATTAGTTAATATCTCAGTGGGTATGCATCTTTATGAATTAGTATCTCAATTCTAGACTATCTGAGCACAAGATATGTCATTATTATGAGATATTAGGTCACAATTGACAGTATCTTAAAATTAGAAGATGTCATTGCCTTAAGAAATGTTTTATGTCATAATTATTAGAAAAAAATTATCAAAAATAAAAAAAAAATAGGGTAAAAGCATCTGCTAAATATTTGGCATGCCTCATTTAGAATGCCAAATAAGGGAGGGGTATAGCTGATTTAAGCCAAAGGGATTTCTACTTTCCTTAATGCTTCATTGGACTGTGAGATAAGACCAAGCAAAAATGTTATGCACTGCAATTGAGGGAGTTACTGGATTACTCTGCGCCTATTGTAATATAATCTGGATTACAGTTAAACACGAAGAAGTGTCTTGCAGAAAAATGGCTAAGGCTATCCCGGATAATAAGTTAACCCTGCTCCAATGTGCAAAATTGCAATGGCTTTCAGTCCTGATTAAATTCACACTCATACTTCCTCGGACTCCAGAGTGAATTACAACAGCATCACACCTCACAGCGGTTTGTGATATACAGGCATTAATGGTTTTTATATATCTGCAACATGGAAGACATTAATACAGTGTAAGTATATTAAATCTTGTTTTTATGAGAGGAACCTGTACATACAAGTTCATGCAGTTCAGTTTAACAGATAAAAATATGCACACTGACGACAGCAATTACATCAACCCCCTATTGTCAAGTTCATTTTTGCTCTTAGCTAACTTTTCCTCTTACTTTTTACACATTATTCTCACTTCAGGCACATTACATATACCTCCTGTTCTCATTTTCTACCTTCATGCCATCCAATCTCATTCCTTTAGTACTCTTAAGCCCGACAATCTTAATGGCCTTCTCTTGTTTCATGCTTGTCTCCCTCACTCTTTTACCCTTTTGTCCTTTCTTCTGATTTGCTTCTTTGGTAATGTCGATCCCAAGCTTGGGTGCTAGATTCATAGCATTGTTGCTCTATCTGACAGCTCAGCTAACTGCTATTTAGCTGGACAAAGAGAAAGTGAGAAACAAGGCACATCAAGTCTCAGGCAGCTTGGAACCAAGGCCCCCATAGGGACATGGCCACCACAGACTCAACCACACCCTTGTGGGCACACTACTGCTTTTCAGACAGAACTTTTTCAACTGTTTTGTTCGAGGACCCCACCAATCCTTTGACTGACAATAAACTGCACCCCCTCAAAACCCCAAACTGACAATTGATCAATTCTATGCCACCCTGATGTGAGTAATAGTCTCACCTCTATGAAAATGTCTGGCTCTGCTACTTGTCCGAGGAGCTATTAAAGACAAAGTTCTCTAAGAATAATTTAGAAGAACTATTAAGCTAGTTAATATTGTAATATGGACTAAAGTTAAAAGCATGAAGCTTTGAGGATGAATGACATGGTGTAATGATGTTACTAGGTCACCAGTTACTTAAAAAATTAAGCAGTAATGTTGTCATTAAAAGTAATTTGTTATATTACAACAGTACTGCCATTAAAGTTAATTTGTTATTGCACTGGGCCACCTGCAAGAGGCAATAAGTATGCCTACTATTCTATTAACAAATAAACAAATAAATAAAATGCTTAAGTACAGACCTCTACAGGTGCAAGGCACTTATCATTTGACTGATACAAGATGTATAGTTTTCATTTGTTTCCAATTAATTCCAATTTATAATAAAAAAAAAATTTGTTCAAACAAAAGGAGCTGAAGAAATAAGTAATAGTAATAGATTAAATATCAAAAAAGGAGCAAAGCAGAAAAATATTGATATATGCAATTGCATTTATATACTGTATATATTGTTTATATTACATTCAGCAGTGAACAAACTGCATCACACATTTCCATGAGAGGTAAATCAACTCCTTACATATTACTGGCCTTACTAGGAAAAAGGTCAAATCCAGTGAAAGTGCGTTGGGAGGTACTGCTGTCAGTTGGTTGAAGAACTAAATAAATCTTAAATCGCGAAGTCCAATCGCTTGCAGGAAACACACCCCAGTTCTGTGTGAATACTGTGTGGCCTCAGAATACTTCTTACAGTGGCAAAGTCAGTGTTGTGTGAAGCCTAAGCTAACAAGCTATCATACTTTTTTTTTGTTTTACATGTGGCATACACTCCATTACTCTTATTTCTACAGCACTTCATGTTCTGGCATTTTATGATAAGTTCTATTATTACTGGAAAGCAATTCTGTCAGTTCTATCTATGGTGTCATTCCTTGTTGGAAGCCTGTACAAAGATAAGGAAGAGGAAGAACTGTTTTTGCTTCTCTGAGAACCAACATAGAACCCATTCATATTTCCCCATCAAATAATCATTTTATTTTACATCAGGTGGCCTTGAAAATGGCCAGAGGGTTATTGGGAAGTATGATCAGGATGGGAGTGCATGATTGGGCTTCACACTGATCCTTAAAATTGTCCATGTTTGTTTAATGGCACGTCTTTTCTGTGTCCAATCACAGGATTTTTTTGCATAATGTTTTCATGTTTTCATACCTCTGTAGTTGTTCACCAAAGCAATATGACATTAAGGATGTTCAAAATCTATCAGCATAAGAAGCCTCGATTCTTCTCATTTAAAAAAAAAAAAATTTTTGGCTGAGAAGAAAAGAAACAGAAATATGTAAACTGAATATCTAATGTCAGAATGTAACGACTGTATCAAAAATACAAAAATAAGTAAATTATATTGACCTTCTGGAGTTGGCTCTTGCATCAGCAGCATATTAACAAAATTCTGCAAAAAACACTTACATAACTCTACTAGACTTTAACCTAGAAATAAAACAAAACATACCCCAGAAACCTTAAAGGGTCTACTGTTTAAATAGCTTGAATCAAAAAATGTTTTTAGATATTTGTGAGAGGAGCTTAAATAAGCAGAGACACATTTGTGAGAGGGAGTCAGAGCAACTTGGACAGCTACGTTTTTTCCCACCAAACAAAAGAGGTCTCACCTGAACAAAAGACCCAACACCTCTCACCTCATCTCATAAATATTCAATCTAAGAGCCACCGAATGAGTCAAACACATTAACTCACATTTGTTAAGCTTTAGAAATAAAACCACATAAATGTTTTAAGTGCTGTGACCAGTGTGTAACCAACACCTGTTTATTCAGTTTAGAGCTCAAAAGTCTTGGCTAGAAATGTTTAGTGTGTTTTTTCACAATATATCAGCACATCTAAAAATAGGTTGTTGGAAAGTTTAGAGCAGATTTAATCAAAATATAGTGTCTGAAACACCCTCAGACTCCAGCGGCTTAAAAGTAAAACTGGGCAAAAATAGATGGATTTTATTTCAAGTGAACTCCAGCTGAAGTACGAGTATACCAGACAGCACAAATCCATCAAAAATAAACTACTACTGTAACTGCTGAATGTAATCGTAGCTTAGTCTTGGTCCAAGGTCTTCAACTCCAGTCCAGGAAAGCTGCTGTGTAGCAGTTTGTTTAAAAGACACCTACTACAGCTAAATGAACTGATTCTTTAAATCAAGTTTGTTTAAGCCTACAGATCACACCAGAAACTGTGGTGGTTCTCCAGGACTGGAGCTACAGAATCCTGCTCTACATATTGTGCAGATAATCATGACATCATCGGGGCAGCTGAAATAATCTTATTTAATTGAATAAAACTTTTTAAAATCTTGTGGTTAATTTGGTAGTGAAGCATTAACGGGACTGTAAAGCAGCTATCTTTAGTCTTTGCTTCAGTGGCTTGTTGCCTTCTGTCTTATTTTTGAGGTAAAATTAATCTGTAGTGAACAGGTTGGCTGATGTAAAGTAAAGAATAGAAAACAAACCACTTTTTATCCTTGAAAATTTCTTCTGCAAGGTGAAATGTGCTGCCAATGTGTCTTGAGGCATTTGATTAGATCGGAGCAGTTAAGAGGCTTCTGTACACTTCACAACTCATTTTCTGTTGCTGTTGGCAGTCATATCATCAATAAAAACGAGTCTTCTAGTTTGTCTGCTGCCATACGCTGAGATAGCAGTTTATTAGGTACATCTGTCTGTAATAAAGTGTCAAGCCAAGTCAAGTTAAGTGAGGGTTTATTGTCATTTCAGCTACAGAGGAAAACACAACTTTCCTCCAGGACCATGGTGCAACACAACCAAAGTGCAAACATAACACAACATGTGACATCTCAGTGTCACTGCTGGGAAAACAAAACAAAAAAAACAGTCAATGGTGATCCTGCACAGTACATGTATTTGCTAGTGTTAAAGAGTGTTGATTCCCATTTGAGTATGGTCGCTTTAGGAGTTATTTTTACACTCAGGGTGTTAATATAGCCCAGAACGTACACACTTTGTTCTCACTAGGAGTTGATGAAACTGGAAGGTGTGGGATGAAATGAACTATAAGGTAGCACTGTAATCAGTTTCTCAGTGTTCACTGTAGCTGCAATTCCTTGCAGTTCCTAGCTGCTGAAGTTTTTCAACACCTCAGTGTCAGTGCCGACAACCTAAAATACCCAGCCAAGAGCATCCTGTGACAGATTAATGATTTTGAGGCCCTAGGCAAATGATAGGAATGTGGCCCCTGGATCGGGCTTTTAAAATTTTTAAATGTTTTATTTTGTATTTTAATTTATTCTTATACAGATTCAACTATCCATCTTATAAACCTCTTATAAGGATTTTTTTTTGCAAAATGTCAAAAAACCGAAGCCAACGGGTCAGAAAATGTGGTCATTTTTGGGCACCTTATAAAATGTGACCCCACCAGGGAAAACCAGGTCAAAGTCTTTTTTTTCTTCCAAAATTTTTTATTTTTTTCAAAACAACTTTTTTGTGAATTTAAGTTTTGTTTTTGTATCAAAATATGTACTCTGATAGATATCTGAGACTGTTATCTTTCATTTACATCAATAATACCGAGTGGCTAAGTTTTGTCTCTAATGTGAGTGACACGATATTGACATGATACCTCAATAAGTTGCCCAGTGACTTTGGCCTGGTTTTCCCTGGCGGGGTCACAAATGTCTTAATTTTGACTTTATTTTTTTTTTTTATGTAAGGGAAATATTATTTCAACGTTTTACATTAAACATTTAGCTATTTCTTAAAAAAAAAAAAAACATTTTTTGGATTTACAGAAAAATGTAAAAAAAATATGGCTTGGAGACATTTTTTGACAAAAATTCAAATGAGGTTATTTTGAGTGATAAACTTCTATATCATGATGACACTGATCCCACATGAGACTTTGTGTCAATTTTTTTTTTTTTTTTTTTCTTAAAAAAAGTGGTCTCGGTGAGTCCACTTACACCTTCACTGGGCACTGGGCACAGCATACCATGCAACCTTAGTTTAGTTTAATTATGATGAAAGCTGTGAAATTACTATAACATATCTAATATACAGTATATCAACACATACATTATACCCACATATAGTTAATGTATGTAATACGTTATAACATTTATCAATTCATTATCACACCTGTTTAATCCATATCAGGGTCGCAGTTAGTCTCCTACCCCCTCACTAGGCGCAGGGCAGTATATTATAACATATTTAATATAACTAATATCTGGCTAATGGCAACATAGGGGGCTGTCTGTCTTTGCCTAGTGTGAAACCCCTGCCTGTGTCCACCAGTGAAGGTAGACACAAGGTACTGTATGTTTGAACACACTGTGTAAAAACTTCATCAGCTCTTCTGTATATGCTCTTTTCATATCAGCACAACACACACTACTGCGCCACCATCACACATCAGTGTCACTGCAAGAATGATCCACCATCCAAATAATACAAAGTATAGAGAAACAGATGGACTACAGTCTGTAATTGCAGAACTACAAGCGCACCTTTATGCTCAGTGGTGGTGATCATGCTCAATTTTAGTGTAGATACAAGGCGGTGGTTTTAGTGAAGTGGCTAATCAAAGTATTTGCTTTTTTTGTGATCAACAAACGCACATTATTTCATTATAGGCATGTCCTAACTTTTGCATAAGACTTGCTTTTCTAGTGATACCTTCCCACAATGTCTTTGTTTCAGGATTCTACAGGCATTACTCTCTACATGTGAGAGAGGAATTGGGTGCTGGATGTCTGAGTCGGTGGGTTTACTTGCAAACAGTCAATCGACAGCAGGAGGGCGGGGCACAAGAGGGGTTGTTTGCCCAGGGCGCCAAACAGGCTAGGACTGCCACTGCCCACGCAGACACAGAGAGAACATGGAAAGGCCACCTCAGTGCTGAGATGCGAGCATGCTAACCATCATTTTGGGATCTGCAAATCAGTGTACAATGGTACTTACGAGTTTAATCCGTGCAGGAGCTGAGCTCGTTAGCTGGTTTGCTCGTTAGCTGGATGCATTTTCCCCATAACAATACATGTAAAACTGATTAATCCCTGTCAGCCGGCCAATATACAGTATACTTTAATATGCTTGATAATGTGTTTATATGGGTTTTTTAAAACATAAATGAGACGACGACGACACTCGTGTAGGCTGGCCGCTAATGAGAGGGAGACCGACGGTGCTCGTGTAGGCTGGCGGCTGCATGGTTACACTTATCATATGAAAAGTAAAAGTAAAATTGATCTAACTTTCTTGTTCACTACCTTTTGCTACCTTAGCGTCGCTTTCACTAGCACTTTAACTTTCACTGAACAGTGGTCAAAAGTATTGACTGACCTCTTCTTCTACGGTAGCATCTAGGAGATGCTACGACTGCAGCGCCCCTAGTGGTTTGGCATAGTTGAACAAATTTACGCTACTCGTTAGCTGGAATTTTAGTTGTTACCTGGAACAAAAATATTCCGAGATCTCGACTCGTTACCTGGAATACTCGTTAGTAGGGATGCTCGTAAGTAGGGTTACCACTGTATTAGGTTGTATAAAAGGTGTCTATAATTCATCCAGTATACATGTAAATGCCCTTTACTTACAGCTGATATTACTGCACTTTAACCTCACGCTCATTGATGTTATCAAAACCAATCTGCTGGTGTTGCAACAAGAACAAGTGCTCGACATGACGGAATATCACTGAAAGACATTCCTCAGTAATTATCGTCTTAATGTAATGCTTAGACGAAAAGTGAAATATTACATTGAGCAAAGTAAACTATTTTGAAAATGTGTTCCTTGGTCGTTTACTTGTCTGAATATTTGACTGCTGGTATTTCAACGTTCTTTTCATTCCAACTCATAACTGACAGTATTGGCATTTATTTCCTATTCAGAGGTGAGATAAAAAAGGAGATGGCATTTTGCAAGGCAACACATAAAGGTACATCACCTTGGACACTGGATTCACAGCTGGAATTCATAAAGGTGAATAAATTATTGGACACAATATATAGCTGTCTGTAGCCATAGGTAGTGCTGCCAAACTCAGTTTAATGAGAATGCCATTAGAAAGTTCTTTAATATATTTCAAACTGATCTGAAAGATCACATGCTTAGAGCACTGTATAGGGCAGTTCTTCTCAACCTTCTTCTACTTGTGACATTTGTAACATTTCCCCCTCCATCATCTTCTCTCTTACAGGATGGGATATACATGTATGAGAAAGCACGGTGAACGATGTGGCATGAGGCAGTATCTCTGTATCTGCTTACTGGTAGATCTGTTACATTTACTGCATTACCACCTGATTGCATTTATTTGAGATAACTGCAGTTATTTAATCTGAGGCATTAAAATAACCACAATTATTTTCCACAGTTCTTAAATGTTCTAACTCTACATCACAGTGATAACACTTTAAATTGAGAGTTG
Organism: Crenuchus spilurus; assembly: GCA_036984385.1. Lineage (NCBI taxonomy): Eukaryota > Metazoa > Chordata > Actinopteri > Characiformes > Crenuchidae > Crenuchus > Crenuchus spilurus. The sequence goes on along the minus strand of BRDA01082162.1, from coordinate 8,341 downwards.
ATAATTAATCTTTAATCATGTGTTAATAAATTATTTTCCTATTATTGGAACATTGACTGTTGTTAAGCAATTCAGAGTGCACTGTTTACAGATAGGTGAGTTTGTCATAACTTCATAATTTATAAACATTTCATTTTACTAACATTTCATTTTATATGATCATCTTGTTAAATATCAGTGCCATTGATTTTTAGCTCAGTTTTAGTGTCTCCCAGAAGAAGACAGTGAACTTATAAGCTTTAGTACAGCTAGTTACTAATATCTCCTATTCTAGTGATTAATACTGTTTATCGAGTTTGTTTATGAACTAATATCTCCTATTCTAGTGATTAATAGTGTTTATTGAGGTTGTTTATGGACTAATATCTCCTATTCTAGTGATTAATAGTGTTTATTGAGGTTGTTTATAGATTAATATCTCCTATTCTAGTGATTAATATTGTTTATTGAGGTTGTTTATAGATTAATATCTCCTATTCTAGTGATTATTAGTGTTTATCGAGGTTATTTATGGACTAATATCTCCTATTCGAGTAATTATTAGTATTTATCGAGGTTATTTATAAATTAATATCTCCTATTCTAGTGATTATTAGTGCTTATCAAGGTTATTTATGGGCTAATATCTCCTATTCGAGTGATTATTAGTATTTATTGAGGTTATTTATAGACTAATATCCTATTCCAGTGATTAATAGTGTTTATTGAGGTTGTTTATGGACTAATAGCTCCTATTCTAGTGATTAATAGTGTTTATTGAGGTTGTTTATGGACTAATAGCTCCTATTCTAGTGATTAATAGTGTTTATCAAGGTTATTTATGGACTAATATCTCCTATTCTAGTGATTAATAGTGTTTATCGAGGTTGTTTATTGACTAATATCTCCTATTCTAGTGATTAATAGTGTTTATTGAGGATGTTTATAGACTAATATCTCCTATTCTAGTGATTAATAGTGTTTATTGAGGTTGTTTATGGACTAATATCTCCTATTCTAGTGATGAATAGTGTTTATTGAGGTTGTTTATGGACTAATATCTCCTAGTGTTTATCGAGGTTGTTTATGGACTATTGTAGTAATTAAAGTGTTATTGAGATTGTTCATGGACAAGTATTTCCATTTTAAAAGTGTTTAATGGGGTTGATTGTGGACTAATGTCTCATATTCTAGTGTATTCCTGATATTCCTATGATTTTATGATGTCTTTTGCAAAATATTTTCTTTTAGAGAGTAAACTGCTGTAATAAACTCTATAAACTCACTGTCAACAACTTGTGGGATACAACAAAACTGAGCTAAAAAAGCAGTGACACTGTCCTACCTCACCGAACTACTGTAGAAGACTGAGAATCTGGAGCAGCAGCAGCAGTCATACATTGTATCACAGTGTCTGGCTTTTATTTAAAAATTCTTCTGAAATAAGTCTTGTCATCAACATTTGAACATAGGGTGACCTAGTGTATTATGCTGAGTTATGTTATCATGGCCTTGCCAACTTTGACTCATCATTCATAGTTGCTACTCACTTTGTGAGTTATAATAAATGTAATATTTGTTTTCAGAGCTGTGGCTGTGGACTGTCTTTGGCTGTGTAGTCTTTGGGTTGCTAAAGAACAAGCCAGTAGTACAAAGTAGTGTAGAGTTTCATCAGCAGTCTTTTATAACAGATGGATTAGCTAGCAACCTAAATCACAGTTTGAAACTAGCAGATCGAATGTATAGTTTTGAAATGTGAGGTATTTCACTTTCTTACTTTCTTCAAGTTTGAGCTAATCATTGCGACATATTGCTCATCTGGGCTAGCTGTACTCCTGAAGTGTACTTTTATATTGACTTGAGGCTTCACTCCTCCCAAGGGGTTATATAACAACTTTCAATTGAGCTAACAGAGCAAAGGACCAGCCCTTAAGATGGCGCTGAGGAGAAATGTTGAGGTTAAGTGAGTGTGATAAAATTGTAGTTTAAAAGCCATAGTGAAATAGTGGAGTTGTCAAGAAGTTTGAGCCAAAAGAAATTCAAGTTCAGTCACGAGACAAGTTGTACTGTTAATTTGTTTCCCACCAAAAGATTCAAGGATATGATTCTACTCCACCTCAATCCATTGCCAACTGGAGAAACAATAACACAGATTGTGGGAGCATGCTACAGCCTCAAACAACAGTTAAAATTGTGTAAATTCTACTGGTAAATATTCATTTGTTTCAAGGTCTCCATATAGTCACTACGCCTACTGCTATTGTTGAAGGAAAGCCTTTGAGATGCTAAAGCTAATTTATGTCTAGATTTAAGATATACAAATCTGGCTACATTAAGTTACCTAAAGTTTAGTGACCCTTGGGTAAAACTCATGCAAAAGTTATAGTAATTTAGTGTAACTCCCTACTTATATGTATTGAAATATTATTATGCAGAAATATAGGACATTCTAAAGGGTTTACAAACTTTCAAGCACTACTGTATAAATGTTATCCGCACCTTAAATATGACCTAAAACATCATCAGATTTTCACACAAGTCCTAAAAGTAGATAAAGAGAACCCAGTTAGACAAAAGTGTTATACGTGTTCATTTATTTATTGAGGAAAATGATCCAATGTATCATATTTGTGAGAGGCAAAAGTATGTGAACCACTAGGATTAGCAGCTAATTTAAAGGTGAAATTAGAGTCAGGTGTTTGCAATCAATGGAATGACAATCAGGTGTGAGTGGACACCCTGTTTTATTTAAAGACCACAGAACATTAGTCATTGTCCCCATGTTTTTATATAAATGTAAATTATTATATATTAAATAAAAATGATATAGTCTATGCTGTTCGACTCAACACTAAAACACTGCTAAAATTATTCTTTATGATTGGAGAGCACATGAACAGTATTAAAAGTATACATGAATGTGTTTTCGTGTTCAGTTGGGCAGCATAGACTCATTTCATTTGTATTAAAAGAGTGGTGAAAATAAGATAGGATGAGTATAACTGGAATACATTAAGTGTGACTTAATAAAGTCAATAAACTGTAATGGTTTAGTGCAAATGATTGGTTCCAAAATAACAACTTTAGCAATGACCTTAGCATACTTTCTTTCATAAAGGAAACTGAATGGAATCTAAAACCAGCCATACTTTCAGTATCTCCACCCAGTTCTCCCTTATATGCATATGTATGAGGGAAATAAACTCATTTTGCATTTTGCCTTTTAAACTGTGCTTTTGGGCTTCGTATATAACCGAGTTTCAAACACCAAGAAACTACTGAAAAAGTAGACTGTCGCACACATACACAAATCATGAACAACACAAATGGCCTGGCCAACAAATTATTTTTCTCCACAAAGTGATAGTCATAATGTGGGCATCTGCATACAGATATGAGCAGCTTGGACTAACAATTGCATATGACAGGTATAATATTTGCATAGACCCACAAACGCACACACAAACAATCCCACCCAAAAAACCATCGAAGTCTAAAAAATTGCATTTTTCTGGAAAGAAAATCTGTGGCATGTTGCTGGGTTGTTTGAGCCTTATTGGAGCTGAAAATAAAGTGACAATGTATCCTCCAGCAGCACATTATCATATTCACCATTTGCATGGAGGAGAAAAAGAGGATGGGGGGGGAAGCAAAAGAAAACAGCTGTCTCATTTGCAAATGAAATGTGTCCCATTCCTCAGTAATGAAGAAAGGAATTTAATGAAAGTAAATTGAATCTTGGGAAAATGGTGGGAGAGATGAAGGTGGGGAATAGTGCTGCAGAAATATTCTTTGGATTGAGGGGGATGTTATTCACTGAAGCAAATAATAAACTGGCTACACGTTGGCTCAGTGAACAAAAGCACCATCATCCCTCATTCCTCCTTGACATTTAGGTCTTGATCCCCAGAACCAATACTACCATTAAAGCAGATACTGGAAAAGACAGCGTATCTGCAATGATGTGGACATACATGTGGGTGACATAGAAAAAGGTATCACGATGCATCCAAGCAGGGGTGTAAGAAAATATAGCTATACTTGAGTCTTGCGATATTGTTTTGTGAAACTGTATTGATTCTCAAAAACAATTTATTTATTAGTAATTAATTTTTTAATTTTAATTAAAAAAATGTTATGTACTTTTACCCTGATTTTCTCCTCAATGTATTTTAGTGGCCAATAAACCCGCCCCTTTTATAAACTCCGCTGGGCAACTAGCACGCTCGGAGAAAAGCGCAAATCCCCAGTCCTGATGGATCGCCTGGCAGACGCCTGTGTCAGTCAAGACTGTTTATAGTGCTAGGGAGAGTACACCACCCGAAGAGAGAGCATGGCCAATTCTGCTCTCTTCAGGCCCCGGCTGTCGATGGCACTCTAAAAACAGCATGATTGGGATTTGAACTTGTGATCCGCCACATGTAAGGATTGGTGGCAGTGGTTCATCCTGTGCTTAAACCCTAAACCACTAGCAGTTTTGTAATCTATCTTCAGCCATTAAACTCTTCGAATCCAACTTAAATAAGTAGAATAATAGAATTGTAACACCTGTATGATGATATGTATCATTTCACTGAGTTCTTGCCAATACACAGTCCATCATATTTCATATTTTTCTACAGCTGAATGGACACAATGCACCAGCAATACATCAGTTTCATTTTAAAGCATCAATTACATGATTTCATAGTTCAAAATGTGAAAAAAGCAGTAAAATCAAAAGTATTTGTCCACATAAATGATGGCATAATGGGTTGGCATCCATTGGGCTATTTGCTGCTTTCCAGTTATGTTTGTTACTTTACACTGACTCTTGGCTCCCTATAACTGGCTTATTTTTATAGTGCTGCAGTTATTCAGTGTTCAGAAAGTACTGATAATCCCTACTATGAACTCATTGGCTTTGACTGGGGTCTTGTTAATGAAAACATGTTACTATAATAGTTGTACTATATCTTACATAAAGCTTTCAGTTGTGTCAAGAATGACAAATGACTGAAGCATGGTTTCATTATGCTTTCAATCCATAGACTCAGTCTTAAAATACCTTCAGTCTACTTTCAGAAGGCCAGCACAGCCTCTGTCCTTTTAAGGCAAACTCTTTGAGCACTATGCCAGCACTCATTTGCTAAAATATTGAGAGAATCTCAAAGCCCAGCTCGAGCATATGCATGCCATGGTTTAATGAAGTGCAAGAACAGAGTGAGTAACAAACTACCCGCAGTAAATTAGCAAGAAGCTCCATAAAAGCCTCGCCATGTACTGTACTGAGGCAGAGCTCCTCCGACTTAACGACGTGACTCCCCCGCTTACATCACCTTGGGCTTGAGCCCTGTCCATTAAGAGTTTGACTGGCAGTGTTCTGTCCTCTTTTGAGTGCCAAGTATTTTTAGAAAGCTCTAAATTGAGTATATATGCATCACTGATCACTAAGGCTGTAACTGTAATGTCATAAATTGAGGTATTTTCAGTAGAAGCACTATATAATACAGTATACAGGTATCTAATGGAGCCAAGTCAAACATACATTGTTAATTTGTGTGTACATACATTGCAGGAAGCTCCCGGTTTTGCAGTGTTGATTCACTCATTAGCAAAGCCCTTCATAAGTTAGTACACCGTAAACACAGCATTCTATGGTGCTGTAGCCCTCCATGACCCAAAACTCCTGTGGTCTTTCAAAATATGTTTTTTTGAGAGTAAAGCGATGGACCTAGTTCTGGAATCCTTTGGTTTATGTTTGTCATCATTTGAACCATCAATGTCAGGCTTCAAATGATCTTCATATCCTGTCGTAGAAGGTCAGTGTCCAATGTAATGTGGTGATTTCCCTGCTCAGCACACCTGGTTCAACTCACCTGTTTATTGACAGGTTTAGTAGGTGTGTCTGCGCAAGGAGACAACCAAACTCTACTGGGCCAGCAGGACAAGACATGAAGAAAAAAACATGATTGGGTCCATTTGAAAGCATTGTTCCATTTTTGTAAATAAAGTCTGAAGAACCTTTTTAAAATTTTAAGGAGCTCCATGTAATGTAAATGTTCTACATCAATGTCGTTTTCCTAGAACCACACCCATAATGCAAATACCTTTCAATACACACTAGACCACCCTGACAAGCACTGCTCTCTCCATGGCACTTGTACAATAATACAGTGAAGGAGAAATCTCTTGGCAACCTAAGTCCAGGTGGTCAGTGGTATCTACATGCTATGACAAAGAAACCCTCACTCGAGGGAAAAGGAGTCATGTGTCGCTTTTGTTCAACTCCCTTTCCCATTTCCGAGCCATTTTGTGATTTGTGATGAAATTCTCTGTGCTCGCCCAGTCCTCATAAGCCGCTCATTGTTGTCTTTCGTTTCTCTCTTAATATCGTCTTTCAGAACTCAGAACTGGCAGGTTGCCAAGCTTTTCAATGAGGCGGGAAAAAAATGGTGACGGTCTATTGTGGGGCATCCAGCGAAAGGATTCCAATGTAAAACAGGGTTAGCCGAACGTCTAACACAGCACCACCGTCTGAAAAGTTGGCTTGCTCGTTTTGATACTCTGTGGAGGAGCATCACCACCCGCTGTATTCATGTGCAATTTGTATTATTTGTTTATGCGCCTGTTGTTGTTGTTGTTTACTCTGAATGCTAGGCAGTGACACAGGGATATTCATCAGAGCCTGTTGGTGCTCTCACAGTGGTGGGTTGAGTACAATAGACATTCTGCAACATCCCTAGCTGGAGCTGATAAGTGTGTTATGGAACTAAGCACTCTGAGCTGAGAGTTTAGTTTAGAAGTGTTGATGACAGCATCTTGAGTGATGTTTTATTTCTATACTTTGTTTTGCTAGGAATGGGCAACGTAATGATTAAGGTATGTGAGAAATGGGAGCGTAAATGACAAGTTGGGCTGGAGTTCTGCCCAGCTTGGCTGATGTGCCTGAAACCAGACCACCCCTGTGAACCCCCTGTCCCAGCCCCGCAGTGTTCCTGTCATCTGCTCTCTGTTTGGTTATGTCTTCCATGTGTCTTGTTCACATCATATCTCCACCCCCAGTTACATCACGTCATTGTCTCATTACATGTTAATCATACGTTTGCTATAACCTCCTCGTTCCAAACGTCCAGTATGCTGGACATTATTTTTCTGCGTTATTTAACTTAACAACCAGCTTTACGTTGTCCCACCAACTTTTATGTGTTCATTCCCAACTCTGGCTTTCTATTGGTTGGACAAGGACGTTTAGGTTGTTTTGATGGGTTGCTGAAAAAACTCCCTGAAATGGCAACTGCAGAGAAAGGTGCTCCTCGCCTCCATGACAGAGCAAAACATAAGTTTTACTTAATTATCCGAAATAGATAACTGAAATGTCTTGGTATATGTTATTCTAGAAGTTTAAGGATACAAAAAATAATGATATTAACAATGGGAAGTTATTTGCAAAGTCTTAAATTTCGCGCGAAACATTTATGTCCAGCCATCTGGACATTTGGAGTTAAACCATTGGTATTCCTCTATATTTTTTACATTTTTCAATGCTATGCTCACCTTCTCATGTCTGCTTAGGGCTGCCAGTACAAGAGGTGCTTGAATTATTAGATAATAGATAAAAAATTATTATTATTAGATAATTAGATAATAATAAAATAATAGAAATGTACTGCTAAATGTTTATATTTGTTCATATCAGTATGTAATTTTACTGTAAAACATTTATTACATATTTCCACTAACAGTTAACTCAGAAAATACATTTAATTTGTATCTTGTATTGGTACTAACAAATGAGTTCATTTTTCAAAATCTTTCAGATTTCATGCCCTTAATTCCAAACGTCCAGTATACTGGACACTGAATATCTTACCATTTAAATGGCTGCAATGAACATATTTCATTACAAAATTTCATTTGTTTTTAAAGTGTCTTGTCTCGGGACTGAGGAGGATAAAGCCTTCCTAGTGTGTCAGTCATGATCTGTCGTACATCATGCACAGTTGTACATCTTCAGTTTTGCCACAGCTTTGTTTTTTAGTGTTTACAGTGTTTAGTTTGTATTTTGAAATAAAGCCACATTTGATACCAACACTGCATCCTCTCCTCCTGCTCCAGCCTCGTTGTGACAACCTCACCCCGCACCCCTTTTGTGAATGACAGATGAGTGAAAAGAGAGGTCGAGTCAATAGAAGCTATGAATAGTCAGAAGTACTGGGAGACGCCGGGGTGTTGGTGGGTGTTATGTTTTCATCATGAGGAGGAGGTAGAATGGAAAGCTTTATATTGGGAATGAGTGTATGAGAGGCGGAGTTATGTGATCCGCCTCCCAAACTGATGTTATTACATAACATCATTTATGAAGCTTTGAGGTTATGGATCT
>BRDA01082161.1:3935-21507 GCA_036984385.1 Crenuchus spilurus | reverse complement strand
ATTACATAACATCATTTATGAAGCTTTGAGGTTATGGATCTTTTTCATGTAAGTAAACAAAAAGCAACTTACTGTATGTCCTAATGAGCCACCATTTGCAGAATGTGGCACAGATTAAATTAAATATTAAAATGACACTCTAAAAAACTGATGTGCTAAGCTTACATGTGTTACTCAGACTGTAAAAAGCACTCTGAGTCTCTCTGCTACAACCATCTTTGCAATGGCCTCAAGCAGCTGTCCATACAAGACTTGAGTTTTGTATGAAAATCTAAAAGCTGTTCAAAAAACACATTTAACATTGAAAAATAGCTTAGATGGCATATAAAACTTTGTTTTCAAGTTGTTTACCTTAAACCTTTAAGACTGGGCTGAAAACATATCTTTAGTTTAGCTTTTGGTAATTAATACTTTACATTATAGAAAGGTTGTAGGTCCAGGGGTGCACTGACGTAGGGATTTATAGTGGACTGAGATGCTGGGGCTGTCAAACCGCTGCTCAAGCGATCACTCAGGTTTGTTGATGGTGAGCAGATGGATGCCAGTGTCTCGGGAAGCTCCCATGCCTGTTTACCTTCTGGGTCTCTCCTTTTAGGTAGGCTGTTCTAGATAGTTCTGCTGGAGTCAATAGCCACAATAGCCACACTCTGATATGTCTCATAATCCTTGTGCTCTATAAATTCAAACAGAACTAATTCAAATTTTTGTCTTTTTCCGAGTGAGTGATTGCCCACCGGTCCAGTCCAAGGTTGATGGAAGGCTGATTACTATTCTCTCCATGATGCTTCCCTGGATCAGATGCCCACCAACGACCAACTACTGTGGCCTGCTCAGATACCCTACTCTACTGCCCACATTGGAGTTCAAATGGACTTTCTGGCCGTTATCATTGCTACCACTATCATCATTCCTGTCCCACTACTGTCACATATCAGTTCACCTGAACATTACAACAAGATCATATGATTATGATTTATCACAAACTTAGAATTAGCAGACCAGAGGAGGATGGGTCCACCATGTGTGTAAAAAGCACTTTATAAATAAATTTGATTTGATTGATTGAAGTTGTTCTGCCTGCTATGTATTAGCATAACACCACAACAAAGGGGAAATAAGTGGGGAATTTCCTTTGGACATCTTAACCATTAACCTGACTTTCTTTTTTCATTAAAAGGTAGAACTTTCCCTAGGTCAAGCACCATGAGTGTTACCTGCATTCTGATTCATCTTTGACCTGTTTACTCATACTATAATATATCTGGCTTACTTGTTTTATCATGTTTATGCTTTCACTCTTTCACACTTAGTTATCAACACTTATATTTAAAAAGCTGAGGTCATCAGTGTAGCATTTAAAACATGCAATACATGCTACGTAAACTTTTTGTCAAAAGTTTTTCACTTCTTTCCATACTTTAGCAGAGTCTTAGTCAGAGATCGACACAAATATCCTCATTATGTTTGTAAATAAAACTCTCAGTGTTGTTTCTGGTTAATGGCAGCCAGTGCTAGCCTGCTAATGAGGGTGGCTTCTGCTGTTATCAGCACGGGGATTGGCTGTTATTCACAGCGACACTTTGTCAGTGATTTTGGTGTAATCCTCCTATCTGCTCCTCTCGCTGCTCTATTTCTATCATTCTCAAACTCCTAAGCCTGAAAGACATTTCTGAAAAGGAAAAAAAAAAAAAAAACTTTGGTGATTAAGGCTGAGTCACAACAGCCTCTTATCTGTTGTCAGAATAGGAGATCTGTATTAATCTGTATCATTATGGAACCTGAAAAAAAGATCCACATAAGAGGACAGCGATTGTCAATTTCCTGGTAAATAGCCTGGACCTGACAGTGCTGAAAAGTGGTTGATTTTTTGAAGTCACACTCTCAGACAAAGAGAAACAAACAGAAATGAGTTTTTGTCTTGCAACATAAGTAAAGTTGCAACATGAACCTACATTAAGACCCTTTAGTGCTGTGCAGCCTAATGATTTCTGAGACAAAGGTTTTAAAAGCATCTATATTTTGGCATGTATTATATTACATAGAATAACATATTTGATGACAAAAAAAAAAAAAAAAAAACTATATAAACTCAAGCAAATTTTCCTAAAACATACAATGGACTGTTAAATGGTTATTTTCTAATTATAGTAATTATTTTAATTTTCTAGAGCTAAAAATGACACCTTCCTGCCTGTCTCTGGCCACGCCCCCTTGCCTCGTCTGTCTCTGTCACATGTCTCCTATGTGCTGTCAAGCCTCCATATGTATCTTTGTTGTCTTTCATGTCATGTCTATGTCTAGTTCATGCCTTGTCCTGTTATGTCTGAGTGTGATCACCTGCCTCTTATTTGCTCCCAGTCCTCATTATGTTTGCTTTAAAAGCCTCCCTAGTGTTTGTGAGTCATTCTGTGTGTTCATGTTACTCTGTTCATCATCTCAGCAAGTTCATAGGTGTTTGTTACGTTCTGTTGTAGCTCATAGCCATATTATTTTTGTGTTTGTACAATAAAACCACAAGTTTTTGGAATCCCAAACTGTCATCCTCTCTCCTGCTGTACCCACCCGTTTACAACATGTAAACCTAAAGCATCTAAATATATAAAGTAAAATAATAAATTCAGTAATGATAAGCAACAAAAATGAGCTTTTAGAGGAAAAAAGAGCAGTGTTGGAGCACTGAACTGGTTTCAAGTTGTTTGCTGTTGTCATGGGTCAAAGTGATCATTGCCATTTGCATGAACTGGCAAGAATGCTGTAATTACTGTTTACATCCCTGAAACCACTAGAGTGCCATCAACTGCTTCCATGTTATCACTGAAGAATGTGCATAGGCATAATATGTACTTCTGGCAAATTCTCCTCACTGTGCATTAACATCATTATTTTACTATTTTAATGTATTTCCACTGTCCTGTACTGGCCAGAGGTAACAGGTGCTGCTAGATACTCATGTTGTTTTAAGTCTTTCCTGCCATTGTTGCTAAATCTACTATTTGAAAGGAGAGTTCCAAATATATATATATATATTTTTTTTCCATCTCATGCATCTATTAAATAAATCAATATTTTCAATGTTTCCATGTACTTTGGGTTTGTGAGTTGGGACCAGAAGTCAATGAACTATCAGTGGGCTTCAGCACTTGATAAACTTGCGCATTCTATTAAACTGCTGGCTCTCAAAATATAACGAAACTACAATATAATTATCAAACCAAACCAAAAATCAATTTATTTATATATCACTTTTTACAACGAACATTGTCACAAGCAGCTTTACATAATTAGCATCAGACCATTTGAATTAAAACAAAAAACCTGATGCGAGCAAGCCAAAGGTGACAGTGGCAAGGGAAAACTCCCTCAAGGCTTGAGGAAGAAACCTTGAGAGGAACCAAGACTCGCAAAGGGGATCCATCCTCCTCTGATCAGACTACTGATAGAAATGTATCAGTTAAGTCTGACATTGTGTTAAACAGTAGTAATAATAATATTAATAATAGTGATAATTGCATCGATTATGGGGTTAAATTAAAAGTGCATCAGCCTGGAAGCATCAGACTGATTATTGCTAGTAGGAGTCCAATTCTATTTCAGCATAATTGATAGTGGTGGGTAATGATGAGGGTCCGAGGTTGGCAGAGGTACATAGAGGTGAATGCTGATTGCCAGCAGTAGATGTAGGTGAGTCTATTGGCACCAAAAGTATTGCATGGAGTGCCACCATTCCAAAGAGCACAGTTCCACTGCTCCACAGCTCAAGGCTGGGAAAATTGATACCCCTTTCGCCCACACCTGGCATTAGACACATAGTGCCAATAGGTTCATATTTATCTCCAGAGTCATATTCTCTTAGCAGTACTTCTCTACAGAGACTAGACAAGCTGTGTGTGTACATCTGTGTCAGTAATGGGTGCAACTTAAAGTAACTGAATGCATTCATTAGAAGGGATGTCCTCAACCATTTGGACTGATAGTGTACATTAGATAAGGTAGTGTCATAAATAAATAAATATAAACATTGCGAGTTCTTGTGACCATTGTGTGGTAATGGTGGTATGATGTCTAGTACATCTCTATGGAAATAAAGACAATATATTGCTTTGTTCACATCCAGCAATATCAGAACTTAACAGGGTAGTTTTACTAGAGGTTAACTGAATATGTTAAGATATATAACATAATATATGAGAATACAATCAGCATTTAGATGAAGCTTATTACATTCTTGAATAACTACAATATCCTGTGTCTGGATATATGCTGTCAGTTGTCCATGTGCCACCAAAAGAGCTCCAAACTACAATTTTGGACTCTTAAAGAGCTCTGAAGATGTCCTGTGGTATCTGACATTTTAGCAGCAGGTCCTTTAAGTCCGGTAGTTGTGAGATGTGAGGTTGAACTGCCACAGATCAGACTTGCTGTTGCAGCAAATCCCACAGATGCTCAGTCAGATTGAGATGTGGAATTTGGTGGCCACTGTCAGTAGGCTGACTGGGAGTCCACACATAGCTTGCTGCTTCAGAAATTCTTGATATGACTATTTGTCTCTTGTCAAAGTGCCTCAGGTCTGTACAGTTACATACTTTTCTCCAACATTCAACACGAATTGAGCATTTTCTTACTATCTAATATTTCACAGACCTTCACTGTCATAAAGTCAGCTGTACATGGACATGGACCTGTAATGTTCATCCTGTATACCTAGATATCAAGAGATTTGGAAACAGTGTAACTGATTGTTCCCAGTATTCCCAGATTGCACAATTGCAAAATGTACAATTCTATGGAAAACTTCAATTGAGCATCTTAGATAAGTTACAATTCTCAAATCGAGCAATGCACATACACAATTTCTGACACTGACAGGGTCTTTAGGAAACCAACAGTTGTTAACAATCCTCTTAACAACATCCTTTGGTACCATGTAAGACCACACAGCAGAACAGGGTAGGCAAGAATAAACTAAGCAAAAGTACAGAGCAGCAGGGATATTAATCATAGATAAAATCCTAGCTGCCAGCATTTTAAGGCCTTGTCCAGAAGGGTGAACCTCATGATTAGCCAGTGGATTCCCTAAATTTTGCTCATTAGTACTTGTCAGTGCATAACACCACATGGCATGTTAGTCACGTAAAGCCAACCCCAGGATTCTGCACTGCTAATTAGGCTACTTTTACATGAAGCCTTATTGAGAAGAAATGGTCAGACATGACTTTCCTCTGTGCACAAGCTTGTAAAAAGTGTCTTGACAACCAACTGTATGTTCTGAGAACACCATGACTGGAGTTCATGGCAAAGTGAAGAGTTTAATAGGGTCCAACTTAAGCGACCTAATATGGTGAGTGAACAATGCATTCACGTAAGAAGTCAATTTAGTAGTCCATGGACAGGACCTGCTGCCACGCAGTCTGTTGGCCGAGTGACCTCATGTCAGGTTTTATGATGTTAAGTCTGCCTTTAAGGTCCTGGTGTCAGTAGTCAGCGTTGAAGATAATGATTCCAGACACTTAAGCAGAAGCTAGGCCATTTGTCTAGAGAGGGAATCGACTTTCTGGTCAATGGCCACAGTGACGTTAGATGATTTACCTTGCAGCAAGCCATTGAGGGCATAGGTCTAAAAGTATTGTGTATCTACTGCATGATTATTGATCAGAAGATACTTAGAAGATTCTAAAATAGTGTGGCAAAGGTGCTCAAACATCAACTCAATAATATTGACTCAGTAACCTGGCAAAGCTGGGTAGGACGAGAAATGATGCAAACAGCATGCAAACAGAGAAAAACTAGAAGTAATCCAGTCTCCATTTGTTTCAATTACTATTATAAACAGCTTAAGAACATGATCCCAGTGACCTTGCTGCCCATGCTGGGAAAACAACATGGTGACCTTGCAACCCCAAATGCAGCAAAGGTAGTGGCAGTTTAGCTCAAACATATGTTTTTGTCATTATTCATACTTTAACCCTTCATTAATGGACAGTTGCAAATCACAGAACAGCTGTTGGTGTACTATTCACTGATTAAATTAAGTGAACTTAAGACAAACTTCCATTATCATGTCAATGTCAATGCTGGATAATGTTTAACTAAAGAGTGAGCCTGTACCAACACCATTCCAGCGATGAGTTGGGTAGAAAAGAGACTGATAAATTACACAGCAGGAAATGAACAACAGTCAGTACTATCAACCTACAATGACAGGTACAGTGCCTTGCAAAAGTATTGACACCCGCTTGGCATTTTTTGCGTTTTGCTAACTCACAATCTGTAATTAAAATGGATTATTTGTGGGTTTGCATTATTTCATTTGAAAGACATGTCTACAACTTTGAACATTTGATTTTCTTTTTATTGTGAAGCAAACAACAAATAGGACATAAAACGTCAGTGTGCATAACTATTCAACCCCCCCCCCTCCCCCAAGTCAGTACTTTATAGAGTCACTTTTTGTGGCAATTACAGCTGCAAGTTAGCTTGGATAAATCTCTATGAGCTTGCCACAACTTGCCATTGGGATTTTTGCCCATTCCTCCAGGCAAAACTGCTCCAGCTCCATCAAGTTAGATGGTTTCTGACCACATATTCTAAGCTGGAAAAAAAATATTCCCACAGCATGATGCTGCCCCCACCACCATGTTTCACTGTGGGGATTGTGTACTTGAGGTGATGAGATGTTTTGGTTTTGCACCAGACATAGTGTTATTTATGGTGGCTGAAAAGTTACATTTTGGTCTTATCTGACCAGAGCACCTTCCTCCATACATTTGGGAAGTCTCCCACATGTCTTTTGGCAAAGTCAAAATGAGCCTTCTTACTTTTGTCTGTCAGTCTGTCAAAAAAGGCCTTTTCTGGCCACTCTTCCATAAAGTCTAGCTCTATGGAGTGTACGGCTTCAGTTACTTTTTGATCTCTTTGCTTTCTCTCTGATTTAATGCCCTTCTTGCTGCGAGTTTTGGTGGCTTCTTCTAATGGCAGGTTTGTTGTGGTAGCATGATCTTTCCATTTGATGATAATGGATTTGATCATGCTCCGGGGGAGCACCAAATATTTAGATTTTTTTTCTATAATCCAACTCTGACTTGTACTTCTCAACAACTTTGTCCATAACTTGATTGAAGATCTCCTCTGGGAGGTCTTAATGATATTGTTTGGTTAGTGGTGCTTTTTGCTTAATGTTGTTGCAGCCTCTGGAGCCTTTCATAAAAGGTGTGTATATACTAACAGATCATGTGCCCACAGGTCAACTTTATTTCACTAAGCATGTGACTTCTGAAGGTAATTGGTTGCACCTGAACATTTTAGGGGCTTCATAGCAAAGGGGGTGAACACATATGCATATGCCAATTTTCAGTTTTTTTTTATTTCCAAACATATACTGTATTTTTCTCTTTTCCAAATTAGACTTATGTTCTGAGCTACAGAGAGTGGTTCCAGATGTTTTCTTCTCAATGCTTGAAAGGATTTGTTAAATTCCATCAGTAGTACACGTAACAAAATGAAATACTGATTCACCATGTATGGAGGACCAAAAATGACAAAAGTATAAATAAATAAATAAATAAATAAATGTATAAATAAATAAATGAATAAATAAATAAATAAATGGAGGACAAAAAATGACAAAAGTATTAATTAATTAATTAATTAATTGATAGATAAATAAATGAATAAATAAATAAATAATTAAATAAATAAATGGAGGACCAAACATGACAAAATTAAAAATAAATAAATAAATAGATATACATTTTTTCATGAAAAAGTGTATATACTAATAATAAATGTTTTTACTTTATTTATGTATTTAACATGTGTACATTTATTTATTTATGTATTTCCACATGCCTACATTTATTTATTTATATATTTCCACTCGTGTGCATTTACTTTTCTTTAAACCGTATGTTAATTGAGTGGGCGGTCCTAACCTCATTCTAAAAGCACGATTGGTTAAAGAGTTCTGATAGTTTCCTCTCTATTAGTAATGCCTTGGCTTACAGCGACTGTTCTCTAGCAATACTGGCCATTGGACTTAGCTTAGCTAGTTAACTACAACTGATGAAATGTCTTTAAGAACTATTGCAATTGATTTAAGATCATTGGCGAATGTTTGTGAGAACCACTCACCAAAGGACTACCTTCTCTTTCATTTAGAAAGAGTTATGGACGGATTAGCACAGATTAGCCTTGACATTGATATGAAGTATGACTGGTCTCTGTCTCTCTCTCTCTGTGTGTGAGTGAGTGAGTGAGAGAGAGAGAGAGAGAGACAGAGAGAGAGAGAGAGAGATGGGTTTTGTGTTATTGCAATATAACGAGTGCATTTTACAGATGTATAGAACGTGAACATTAGATGTAAATAAGAGCGTTGATTATCGCCAAGCTTTCCAAACACTGAAAATATTTTAAACCGCGTCTGGATACGTAATCTGCGTAGTGCGCTCGTGCATGTGAACCGAAATAGCGTCTCCTAAGGTCTGAAATGAGTATCCAGCTCATCTCCAATTTAAACCATTATCAACACACCAAACAGCAGCAAGCATGTCTTTTTAAAAGACACTGTATTCTTTGTATTGTACTGGTCAGCTACATCCGTAGCAGTTCTGTTAATGGCCTCCCACTCGACGCCATTGCGGAGTTAATAGAATAGCTTAGCCAACTCGGGTTATTACAAGATAGTGTTGTTCGATTGCTTCTGTCTGGTTCACCAAACTGACCAATTGTGCTTTTAGAATTAGGTTAGGACCGCCCACTCAATTAACATACAGTTTGAAGAAAAGTAAATGCACACGAGTGGAAATACATAAATAAATAAATGTAGGCATGTAGAAATACATAAATAAATAAATGTCGATATGTGGAAATACATAAATAAATAAATGTAGACATGTTAAATACATAAATAAAGTAAAAACATTTATTATTAGTATATACACTTTTTCATGAAAAATTTATATCTATTTATTTATTAATTTATACTTTTGTCATGTTTGGTCCTCAATTTATTTATTTATTTAATTATTTATTCATTTATTTATTTATTTATTCATTCATTTATTTATACATTTATTTATTTATTTATTTATTTATACTTTTGTCATTTTTGGTCCTCCATAACCATGAGGGATGGTTTAAAAAAAAAAAACATACATCTTGATGTTATTTATCATTATTGCTATACTGGAATATATGTCTTCTATGTAAATAAACACACTACATTCTTTTGTGCAGTACTGTATATAACAAATGCACATAATAAACGGACAATTCTCAGTTGTAAGATATACTGTATAAAGACGTAGAGAAAATAGCCACACATAGTATAAAAAAAAGTATGAAGCTTAAGGCCAAAATAAGATTATCAAGTATAATGTAGGGAGAGTGAAAAAATCTAACTCTATGACCAGCTCCACACAGCAGGATGCACTGCAAAGGGCTTTCGAGGGAATCATGACTGAGTATTAGCTTGAAACATGCAATTTCAGAAACACATCTAAAGGCCTGTAATTATTTCTTGCTTTGATTTAAAAATGTGAGAAATGCAAAGCATGTGATTAAATGTAATGGGAGATGCCCAAAGCCCACACTGCTGTGCATGGATTCAATGTGGAGAGGATAAAATAAATACAGCATCAATCAGTGGGTCAAGAGAGTCAATTACAGCATTGCTCACATGGTTAGCATACCACACATCAACGCAATGGGTTTAAGTGACACAGAGTATTTATATATACATTTCAACAATCATTGTTCATTGTATCAGCTCCACTGACCATATAGATGCACTTTGTAGTTCTACAATTGCTAACTGTAGTCCATCAGTTTGTCTGTATACTGTATTAGTATCATTTCACCCTGTTCTTCAATGATTAGGACCCCCACAGAGTAGGCAATATTTGATGGTGGATCATTCTCAGGACTACAGTGACATGGACACAGTGATGGTGTGTTACTGTGTAGCACGTACAACAGACACAGCAGAGTTACTGGAGTTTTTAAACATCTCAGTGTAACTTCGGGTCTGAGAATTGTCCGCCAGTCTAAAATATCCAACCAACAGTGAACTGTGGGCAATGGTTATTGATAAAGTGCAGCACACACTAACACACCACCACCATATCACTGTCACTGAGAATGATCCACCACCCAAATAATACCTTTCTGGTGGCCAAATGGAGGTCCTGATCATTGAAGAACAAGGTGAAAAGAGGATAACAGTGTATACAAAAAACAGATGGACTACAGTCTGCAATTGTAGATATGGAAGCTGAAGCAAAATCACTCATTCATTTCCTGACATTCATTTCCTGACATTTTCCTGGCTTCCTGACTAATCACGAGCTACTACTCAACTTTAACAGGAAACAATTTGTCTCCACTCTATTGACCGCAGATGCATCACGGTCATCCTCCTTCCTCTGCACCACCAACAGGTTGGCCCCACCCGTTGCCCAGAGGGGGGGCTCCACCTTTGCCATCCATCTGACCGGCAGTATCTGCTCTAGACTGGATGCTGCAGACCTGGGCTGCAGCTGGGGTCTACGCCAAAGACCCTAATAATTAATCTTCTAATATCCTCGTCTGAGTTTTTATGGCAGAATTACAAAGAGCACCTGTATGGTCAGTGGAGCTGATAAAATGGATAATGAGTGTACATACATGGATGTGTGTTTTCTGTTATGGCAAATGTCGTGAGCAGATTGACATTTGAACTGTCAATTGAAATACTCCATCCATTATAAATGATAAATGTATTTTGAGTCAATGAGATGTTATTTTACCAAATGCAATGTATGTGGACAGTGACTGCAAGCTAAATATATTGCAGATGATGGAAAAATGTGAAAAAGTGCAAATACATTAGAGTTTATCCCTCACACTTACAGGAAATATTCTTATACAAGCAACCATAAATGTTTGTCTTTGTTTACATTTAAAAAAAACAAAACAACATGCCAATTAAATCTGCCAGCCATACAGGCCTGCCACACACTACAGCTACATTGCTGGTGTGGAAGAGCCCTCCTACCGACTTGTTTATTTAGCTAGGACTCCAGCAGACAGACTCAGGGTGGGATTAAGAGGTCAACCCATGGAAATAAAGAGCTCGCCTCATCTCTCACTTTCTCTCACACAACAGGTTGCCTAAACACCGCTCTTGTGAGCTGAGCCATTTTGCAGCTGCTGACCCTTGGAGACTGACCTGTCTGGCACCTACCATGAGAGGTTTCTGGTTCTGATTGAGCATCAGATAAAGGTATGTTCTTGCTTGTTAGAGGTGGCAAGTATGTGCAATTGAGACTGGACAAGACTGACTCAACTGACCAGCTGTCCAGTAAAACTAGCCAATGTTAAAACGATATGGCTCAAAGCTATTTAAACAGTAATGTTTATAAGTGAAATACTTAAAATAGTAATGAACATTTGAAGAAATTCCTCCACTTCTGAGGAGATTCATTTATTTATGAAGACCCTATTCAACAAACTGCACATTTTTATAATATATCTAATTGTGGCCATGTAGCATTAACAGAATTTTAATGAATGTTGATTTAAGAATGTTAGTTCAAAACCTTTACATGGCATTAGCCAAAACTCTGGTAACATTCCCTGTTAGCTACATTATAGTACAAATAAGGCTGAGTATTGACAAGGACATTTGATATGTATTATGATATTGTACGCATGGTGATATATTGCATTTTTTAAATCTAATTTTAGTTTTGGCCCCCAAGTGGCTCAGTGGACTAAAGCGTTCACACTATGATCTGATGATTGCGAGTTTGAATCCGACATGCTGCTTGTCATTGCCAGCTGGGAGGCCTAAGAGAGCAAAATCTGCTCCCAGAATCTCCCCAGTAATAATAAGTAATATCCACTGGCTCAGGCTTCTGCCAGCTGATCCATCAGAGCTGGGGATCCTGCGCTATCTTCCAAGTGTGTTGGTTGCCCAGTGATGATATATTGACAGCAGTTTGAAAAGAGGTGGTGACTGACTTCCCATGCATCAGAGGAGGCCTATGCTAGTCTTCACCCTCCTAGAGTCAGACATTACAAGTGATTGGGAGGACTAACTAACTAACTGTTTGGCTACTAATACATTGGAGAGGAATTTGGGTAAAAATAAAAGACTAAGTATTTCTATGCACTCAGAACAGTGGGATTTGATTTATCATGACATCTAAAAATCTATTATATGTGCTATTAATTAAAGATTGAGACTTTGTCACATCAAATTGGATGTTTCTTATTGCTTCTATTAATATATTTTGATAACACAGCCATGAAATATGATTGAAGTATTTCCTGAATATGTAAAATTGGTTCTTTCAAATCCATTGATCTTACAAGCCTATGAAAGCAGATACTATTTAAATGCCTCTCACCACATGATTCTCATGTTTCTGTTTGAAACTGACCAATGGACTGTCATGGAAACACTAAGGTGACCCTCAGACCATTTGTGCATTTGTGTGTCCTTCTACATATTGTGGGAAACTGACAAAAGGAAATCAGTACGGACTGATTAGAGACATCATAAACCCTTTGTTATTCATTCAGTTTACATTGAACTACATTACAGCTGCAGGCATTTAGACATTTATTAGCCACATGTCTTCTATGCTATTCATAAAACCCAGCACTTTTAGGAACACAAGGCTTTGGTAAACATGTTTCAAGCACCAAACAATGTGTCCACATGAGGAAAGGTATGTTTTCACAAGAGAAATCAAACTTCAGCTTATAAGGTTTAGGCTTTCACACAGTGCTGTAGGTCAAATGTCTCAATAGGGACAGAGCTGCATTTGTTCTGACATGGTGTTAGAACAACCATGTGGCCCAAGGCTAATAATGCAACCAGAATGTGTTTAAGAAGCCAATCAATCAACCAACCAATCAACAAATCAACCAACCAATCAATCAATCAATCAACCAACCAATCAGTGAACAAATCAACCAAACAACCAATCAACCAACCAATCAACCAACCAACCAATCAACCAACCAATCAGTCAACCAATCAATCAGTCGACCAATCAATCAATCAATCAATCAATCAATCAACCAACCAACCAATCAGTCAACAAATCAACCAACCAACCAATCAATCAATCAACCAACCAATCAGTCAACAAATCAATCAACCAACCAATCAACCAACCAATCAGTCAACCAATCAATAAATCAATCAACCAATCAGTCAACCAATCAATCAATCAATCAATCAACCAACCAACCAATCAGTCAACAAATCAACCAACCAACCAATCAATCAACCAACCAATCAGTCAACCAATCAATCAACCAATCAATCAATCAATCAATCAATCAATCAACCAACCAATCAATCAATCACCCAACCAACCAATCAATCAACCAATCAATCTACCTATCATACCAGCTATCTCAGTAAAACTGTGTAAAAAAAGTAAATTTTTGGCCTAATTTAACTAATACTTTACTATTTCACATTTTGATGTGAAATACATATGGGTATCATATATATTCAAGAGCCATGAAAGGTGAATACATGAAGATCAAAAGATGCAAAAAATACACCTCAAGAGCCCAAAGGGTTAAATCCCTGAGCACAAAAATGTAAAGAACTGATTATGAATGAGAACATTGAGTGCTAATTATCAGAAACTAACAAAACCAGTACAAAATCTAGTTAGCTATTCCCATGGTGACACTGTATGAGCAAGTATTTCATTTCTGCTGTTCATTTGAGTGTAAACAGATGAGAGATCACTAAAATTGCTTCATTTGTTTATTATCCTGATTATATCAAATTATATTACTGGTTATTGTTCATTTTTTTTGAGTTTGTTAAAATCACAATCATGTTGCAATTCATATCATATTAAATTCATATGAATATATCACATTCATACCCAGGACCACACAACAGGTCAGAAAGGGTCACATCCACATCCACACAAGAACGCATGACCCCAGCCTGTTGGATAAATGTCAATGCCACTAGCTTTCCTTCCCTGTTATTCTGTATTCCTCACTTCTCCTTGTTATCCAGCCTGGTATATGCACTCTGAATGTGCATGTCCTCCATGGTCAGTGTGCTGCATGGTCCCGCTACTCATTATATCTCTCTCTGTGTGAAAGAGCGAGAGAGCAAGAGAGAGAGAGAGAGAGAGAGAGAGAAATAGAGAGAACGACACTTTCCTTTTGCCTGCAGTCGCCTGCTCTTCCTCATTACTCAGGGCTCCCTCCACTCTCTGTTCTTCATTACTGGCCTCCGGAGGCTGCCGCTCACCTCGTGCGCTTGTTATCGATACTGCTACACGAGGATTGGGTGGGCTGGGACCGCTATTGGCAGCTCTGAGCCCGACGATTCATTAAGGCCAAAGCAACGTGCGAAATCTGCAGCAGAGATCCTCTTTGCTCTCCGCCTTTCTCTTCCCCACCTTTTTTGCTTTACATTATGTGGAACAAATTCATTACGAAGGAGGCTGCTTACTGTCATCTTGTTTGCTGTTTTTTTTTCAGGAGTCACTTGGTGTATGCTTGGAAAGGTTTGCTTTGAAAGTATAGCACAAGAAGTGAGAGACTGGATAATACATAAATATGCTAATAGAGCATCTGAATCATAATATGCTTGTTTATACCCACTGCTTAATGAAGAAGAGCTCTCAACTAGGTTGACCAGGTTACTCAAAGATTAATTACATCATTCTCTCAAATAATGCATAACATCCCATATAAGGCCCCACGCATGGCACAGAGAAGAGATGAGAGGGCTAGTTTTGAATGCAAGGCAAGTCATTCAGAGTGTATCACAAATTAAGAAACACAAAGAAAGATCAATTAGAATTAAAAATGGATGGGCGGCACTTCTAATGGGCAGTTAGCACGTTGGCCTCGCAGAGCTGAGGTCTTGGGTTCAAGTCCCCATCTGGGTGGAGGTTCCAGGTTCTGTCCGTGTCTGTGTGGGTTTCCTCCCACAGTCCAAAAACATGGAGATCAGGTGAATTGGCTACTCTATAAATGATCCTGGTGTGTTTGTACAGTATGTATGTATGTATGAAGGCCCAGATATGGTTGGCACTCTGTCCTGGGTGATCCCCCTAGTGCTCGATGCAGTCCTCCAGGTGGACGGTCGCTTCCGGTTGACTGGATGCCGCGTCTCGCCGGTGTGTGTGGTTAAGTGTGTGTAAATGGAGTGTGTTGATTGTAAAGCATCCTTGAGTTTAAAAGGTGCTATATAAGTGTAACGTTAATAATAATAATAATAATAATAATAATAATAATAATAATAATAATAATAATAATAATAATGTTCTCCGTCAACCACTTCCATTTAAAAGCAGCATAATAACTAAACAATAACTTTAGTCTTTACCTTAGGCTGCACTAACTGATTGGTTTCTAGTGATCTGAATTCTACTCGGCTCATATCTCTGCAGCATATCAGATAAGCATGCTGGTCCTACACCATTAAGTGATTTACTGTATAGACCAGTACAAGAACCTTGAAGAACATTTAAAAAGGTACTGCATGTGCAATAATACTGTACTGTTTACCACAGAATGTTTTGAATAATTAAAAGAAGCAGTTAATGTAAGCCCTCAGCTTGGTTGACCGGGTTGCTTAAAGATTTATTGCATCACCATCATCGCAAAGATATGCAAATCCCATATTCAAAGGCTCCATGTTTGGCCTGTGAATGGATGGAAGGGATTGAATATGCTGACACAGCACATGCATAGTAATATGTTTACCTCAGAATGGATTGCTTAATGAAAGAAGAAGCAAAAATGTCCAATCTCAACTAGACTCCTAGAAGCAGGCATTCTTAAACGTGTTCTTGGCCTGAATGTAGAGTACTAAGACAAATGATCTAATTACTGTTGAAGCCTTATATTATGTAGAGGTTCCATGAACATGAAACATTTCTTCGCACTCAGACATTTCCTGGTCTCACCACAGTTCCCTATAGCCAGAGTCATGTCTTTGCTTAGTGATACCTGGGCACAGATGGAGGTAGCATTAACTACCATGGTGGCACAAACCATCTAACCATCCATCTTCCTTTCTGACTCTGACAGTATTTGGCTAAAAGATGCTAGCACTGGATGACAACAGCGTTGCCAACATGAAGTGCTCTTATTGAACTTTCTGAACTCAGGGAGCTGTCTGAAAGCATGTGGTTTTGCTGGGGAAATAACTCCTGCACCCTGCCATTATTTAAGTCAGGTCCAAAAATAACCAAAAGAGATGTCCACCGAGACTATGCTGCCAAGGCAGCTGGGCCAGGCGTATTTTTCCCCTCATTGATCTGTCCATCTCCCTTAGCTAGAATAAACCCTCTGTTAGCATGCTGCCTTCCACTCTAATTCTCGTTTAAGTGATTGGCTGATAATGTTGGCTTGCTGCCTGGAACCAGGTCTCTGCTCCAAGAGCCAGGGAAACAAAGTGACTAACTCGGCTGCTCTGTGCTTTTATTCATTCCTGCTAGACAGAACCGGTGCTGTTTGTTTTGCAGCCACTTGGCTTTTATGAAAATGAATGAAATCCTAAAGTAATCACCTATAAGCTGTGATTTGCATTTCTGTCAAACCACAACTATATGAAAAGGAACATCAATCTGAAATATAGCTCCAAAGCATCGCAATTAACTTTGAGCTCATTTCTTGTATAGATACTTGGCTTGCCAATCTTGGGTTGATGCCACTTCACCACATGCTTGGATTTTTCATTATGGCTGCAGTGCTGCCCTGTAGATGTCCAAACATGCACCTGTCTGGCCCTTGAGGACCCCCATCTGGCTTCAGCCAGGCCTTAGCAAGTGAAAGTGACCAGTCCCCTTTCCACTTGGCTGCATGGAGTTAGCTGGGCAAATGGACAGCTAATGAAACAACGTGGCAGTTCTCACTGGGGCTTTCTCACTGATCGATGCAAGCAGGGCCAGGCAACAGATGGTCCGCCTGCATAATCAGTCATGATGCAGGACGGAGCTGAACCTGGAACTGGACCTTTTTTCCAGACTAGTCCCAGAAGATCAGACAGAATTTGTTCCAGCAAAAGCCTCATAAATGTATGCATGCACATTTAATTCTTAAAAGCTCCTAAATGGGACAGGACACACCCAAAGGAATGCTCGCATAACATGGTGTTAGAACAGCCATTTGGTCCAAGGCTAATAATGCAACCAGAATCAATCTACCAGCCAAGCAAATCAATCAACCAAGCAACCAAATCAACCAAACAACCAAATCAACCAACTAACCAAAGCAATCAACCAACCAACCAAATCAACCAACCAACCAAATCAATCAACCAACCAAATCAACCAACCAACCAAATCAACCAACCAACCAACCAACCAACCAACCAAATCAACCAACCAACCAAATCAATCAACCAATCAACCAAATCAATCAACCAACCAAAGCAATCAACCAACCAACCAACCAACCAAATCAATCAACGAACCAAATCAATCAACCAACTAACCAACCAACCAACCAAATCAATCAACCAACCAACCAACCAACCAACCAACCAATAAACCAACCAACCAACCAACCAACCAACCAACTAACTAAACCA
>BRDA01082155.1:0-13566 GCA_036984385.1 Crenuchus spilurus | reverse complement strand
GTTGTTTGTAAACGCTGGCTTCCTTCAGAGCTTGCCCTGCTTCCACACAACATGGAGGCTCCATGCCGGCGCGTTCAAAAGTCACGTGTGTCCTAGCCAGTAATATAGATCATTGGTTTTAAGCACTTTCTGGAGCTTCACCTCAAATCAACACCAGGCATGTGTCATTAGAGGCGGGGCTCCAGGACCAGGTGAGGGTCATTCTTGCCTCCAAACCATCACAATATAATAAAATGTTATTATTTTAATACCAGTAAACACTCTTGTAAAGGTCTTCCAGCTCAGGCAGTCAGAAAGAAGACACAACACAATATTCATTCTTTTCATTTGTGTGTGTGTGTGTGTGTGTGTGTTATGGTATTTTCTTGTGTATTCTTCTGGTCACAAAAGAGCTGTGGTATCTCCTAGCAGCAGGAGTGAGTCATAAGGCAGAGCCTTCAGGAGTCACTAAGAGCACACACGGGCGCACACGCACACAAAGGCTGTGCAGGTGTGTATTTAAGAGGCCACTTTTTCTAAATGGGTCAAAGACTCTCAGCTAACAAGGTCAGAGTGTGTTAATGTCAGATGAGTGTGTGAGCGGTGAGTGTGAATGCGTGTGCAAACTCCCATTAATAATAGCATGACACATGTATGTCCTGCATGCCGAGCTAACCAGGTGATTTGTGCACAGACATACACACACAGACTCACACTCACTCAGCCCTTCAGGCAAACAAAATGTCAGAGTGACATGAATCACTCTGTGGGATATGGAGTGTAAGTAATGTCACTCATTCTGCCTGCCAATCAAAAATCACACACACAGACACACAGACACACACACACACACACACACACTAGGAGCACACTAAGAGAGAAAAGAAAAGACAAAGAAACACAAACTTGCTCACACACACACACACACACAGTGCCCCAAGGCAACAGTGAAGAGTCCAGGCTTCTGGATTCGTCATACTGCTGCTCTTTTAATGCTTAAAGAAATGGTTCACTCAAAAATATAATTTTTACAGTTTTCCCACTTACCTCAGATGCAGTCAATCAGCCAAGACATGTTTGGAATCTGCCTGTAACTTTTTTATTGTTTATCATTATCATTATTATTATTTTATAATTTATTTCTGGGATTTTGCCAATTTTATCCCCTTCCCAATTTAGTGGTAGCCAAGTAACCGTTAGGCCTCTCCCCATCACTTTGCAATGTCCCTGACTCTAGGAGGGTGCAAGCAAGCACTCTGTTGCGTGTGATGCAGCCACCGCTTCTTTTTCGAACCACCGCTGATACACCGTCACTGGACAGCCTAACACGTCCAGAGGAAGGCACACAGGGTCCCCAGCTCCGATTGGAGCTATCAGTAGATGCCTGAGCCAGCGGACATTGCAATGTGAAAGTGATAGAGAGTGAGAGCACCATCTACCCGCCCAGAGAGAGCACTGCCAATTTTTGCTCCCTTGGACCCCGGCTGTTGATGGCATGACCCGGATTTGAACTCGTGATCCTCGGGTCATAGTGGTAGCGTCTTTGCCTGCTGAGCCACTCTGGGCCCTAATAATAATAATAATAATAATAATAATAATAATAATAATAATAATAATAATAATAATAATAATAATAATAATAATATCATTATCATTATTATTATTATTATTATTATTATCAATTTAATCAAATTAGATTTTGTCTCAAATTTATTGCTGTTTATATTTATTTTTATGATTTTTGATAATGGTGGCTTGACGATTACTGTGCTCTCCTGTCATCACTTAGGCCTTGGGTTCAAGTCACCATCTGTGTGGAGTTTCTATGTTCTCCCCATGTGTGCATGGGTTTCCTCTCAGGTCTCCACTTTCCTCCCACAGTCCAAAAACCTGGAGGTCAGATAAATTGTGTACTCTCTCATGGTGAGAGAGACTTTGAGAATGTGTTTGTGTGTGTGTGTGTGTGTGCCCAGCAATGGATGTCCCTGTCTTGGGTTTGGATAAGATAGTGTAATGCCCTGCCCTGCACCCGGTGAAGGGGTAGGGGACTCATCACAACCCTGGCCAGGATTAAACAGAAGATGGATAGATGTTTGGATGTATGGATGGACGGACAAATTTAGGATCTTTTTTATAATCTTTGTACTTGACCTTTTTAATTTTATGTTGAAATCTTATACATTTGGTTTATTGTCTTAGTTTAGGCTATTTTCTTTTTCTTAATAAAATCTGAATTGTTTTCTTAATTCTTTTTCCATCAATCTTCCTTGATTTTTAATTTGCTTATGCAATTCTTTCATTTTATTTTAACCTGATTGAATTTTATTTATGCTTTATTTACGTTTTCAGCAGCACTGAAGATGAGGGTCCCCCTTTATGTATGCATGATTTAAAATAATAGTTGAATGATTCTTTATTTTAGAATTAGAGCTGTGAGGTTATTGTTGCTAATAAACACTAAAACTCAATAGCCACCTAAAAACACCATGTATAATTTACATCACTAAACCTCCTCTCTAGCCAATTAGACCACATTCAGATCTTAATTAAGGTGTCACAAACTGGTTTAGGATTTACAGTGTTACAAGATTGTAAGTAGCATAATGCTGCAACCTTCATTGTAGACAACATACTCCGAACAGGAAGTGTTGATCTAGAATCAGTGTCACTTTAGTGTCACTTTTATAAACATACAGGTCTTCTACCAGCTCTGCGGCTGTCTGAAATTGTGAAATTGTGAATTTTTTGCTGTGAAATGTTTTTTTTTTTTTCATATTACATAATACTTTCATAAAACACATGCGCACACACACACACACACATTTTCAGTAATATGTTCTATGAACATCATATTCTCATTCATGAACACTTATGAATTATCATAATGCCTCATAAGCTGTGATCATAAATGGTTACACATTAATATCAAAGAAGCTCAGTGCCCGCTTGTGTGGAGGTGTATGGGAGGCTTTAGATTAAAATTTCAGACCCCTCCATTATTTCTAAGTGGAAGAACTTGCAAATTTGCAGGGTGTTCAAATACTTATTTTCCTCACTGTATATTATCAATACAGCTTATTCTGCATTATAAACAATTCATAAGGTGTGATAAAAATGTGTATAATGTGTTATGCATTTATATATATATATATATATATATATATATATAAATTTAGTATAATGTATTTTGAAAAGACATGACATTCATAGAAAGTTTTACCAAAATATCATTATAGCTTCTTAATACGTCCGTCCAGAACAGTAGTTGGATATAACAATCCATGCTTGAATCCTCTAAGTTTCTCTTCAACACAAGTTTATATAGTGTGCAGCTTGTATAGCAGGAATGATGTTGGTTTTAATAAGAGAAAATGTGTGGGCTCATGACTGAGCCTAGTCCAGTTACTCCTGATTGGATGCTGTAATGAATTCATTAGCTGGACCTCACGCCTGTGCCCTTACTGAATGCCAGAGGGCCTCGTCATGCTCTCTGCCTCACACACACCCACACACACTCAGCTTCACTCTATTTCAGTGTCAAGATTTGATAGTCTCTGCATTCCTCCAGTGTTTCTGAAAAACCGCAGGGCTCGTTATGTAAAAAGACCTGGGCATGATTCTTGGACACTTATGTGCCAGTTTATAAGAAACTCACCTTTAGCTACACTCACTGGTCATTTTATGAAATCCATCTGTTTCTCTGCATACTTTGTTAGCATTCCTTCACACTATTCTTCAGTGTTGTTCACTGTAGATCCACAATCCAAATAATACCTGCTTTGTGGTGGTCCTGTGGGCATCCTGACAAATGAAGAACATGGTTAAAAGAGGCTAACAAGTATATAAAGAAACAGACTGCAGTCTGTAATTGTAGAACTACAAAGTGAACCTATATGGTCAGTGAAGTAGAGTCTAGGTACATGGTGTATTAATGTTATGGGTAATTGGTGCATATGCACTACAACAGCATATTTTGGTATATGATTATTGACTATATTTCCACTCACCAATGGACAGGGACCACGTGAAGACCACCAGTAACCAGACATTATTGGTGTAATGAACTATTTTCACCACAGAAGTGAAACTGACAGGTAAAAGCATGGATGTGTGTTGGTATGTACAATATTGGCCAAAAACTTTTGAGACTGACACAAATTTTGGTTTCCACAAAGTTTGCTGCTTTGTTGATTTGATATATATATATATATATATATATATATATATATATAAGAAATACAGTGTATCACAAAAGTGAGTACACCCTTCACATTTCTGCAGATATTTAAGTATATCTTTTCATGGGACAACACTGACAAAATGACACTTTGACACAATGAAAAGTATGTGTGCAGCTTATATAACAGTGTAAATTTATTCTTCCCTCAAAATAACCCAATATACAGCCATTAATGTCTGAACCACCAGCAACAAAAGTGAGTACACCCCTAAGAGACTACATCCCTAAATGTCCAAATTGAGCACTGCTTGTCATTTTTTCTCAAAGATGTCATGTGACTCATTAGTGTTACTAGGTCTCAGGTGTGCATAGGGAGCAGGTGTGTTCAATTTTGTAGTACAGCTCTCACACTCTCTCATACTGGTCACTGAAAGTTCCAACATGGCACCTCATGACAAAGAACTCTGAGGATCTTAAAAGACAAATTGTTGTGCTACATGAAGATGGCCAAGGCTACAAGAAGATTGCCAACACCCTGAAACTGAGCTGCAGCACAGTGGCCAAGATCACCCAAGATTTTAAAAGAGCAGGGTCCACTCAGAAGAGACCTCATGTTGGTCGTCCAAAGAAGCTGAGTGCATGTGCTCAGCGTCACAGCCAAATGCTGTCTTTGAAAGATAGGAGTGCTGTCAGCATTGTTGCAGAGATTGAAGAGGTAGGGGGTCAGCCTGTCAGTGCTCAGACAATATGCCGTACACTACATCAAATTGGTCTGAATGGCTGTCACCCCAGAAGGAAGCCTCTTCTGAAGTCTGTACACAAGAAAGCCCGCAAACAGATTGCTGAAGACATGTCAACAAAAGACATGGATTACTAGAACCATGGTACTTACATACATACATACACATACAGACCCATTTTAAAAAATTTGAATATCATGGAAAAGTTTATTAATTTCCATAATTCCATTCAAATTCAAATTGATTCAGGGCCCACAATTTAAACAATTTCAAGTATTTATTTGTTTATTTTCAGATGATTTGGGCTTCCAGCTCATAAAACCCACAAAAATAGGATTTAAAAAAATTTGAATACTGTGGAGAAATCAGCTCAAATTTTGCAGGGCAAGAATATTTTAAACTGAGGGTGACACGTATAAATAAGCAGAAATTTTCAATTATTTTGACAATAGTTTAACTTGGAGGCATGTAAATGGACGGCTTATCACAGAGTGGTAGTCGCACGCACACAGACACAGATTCAAATATTAATGTTTATGGTTTTAATATGAAACCTCTGATATTAAAATATGTTTAATATCTACTAAAGTCAAAGCACCTGCACAGGTTTCCCCAGGTGTCATTAAATTGCTTCAGTTTGGTTCAATTGTCTGAGTTCGGTTCAATATGGCAAAGACTGCAGACTTAACAAACATATCAATGGAAAGTCTAGTGGAAGGACAAAATGTGGCAGGAGAAGATGCACCAGCAAAAGAGAGCAAAAGATTTAAGAATCTTGCAGAGGTCCAAAGAGAGTGCAATGAGGCAGGAGTCACAGCTTCAAAAACTACCACATTCAGACGCATCCGGGAGATGGGCTACAACTGTCGGGTTCCTTGGGTCAAGCTACTTCTGAACCTGAGCCAACGTAGGAAGCGTCTCAACTGGGCCAAGGAGAAGAAGGGCTGGGCCGTGAGCCAGTGGTCCAAGGTCCTCTTTTCCGGTGAAAGTAAAGTGTGCCTTTCATTCGGGAATCAAAGTTCAAGGGTTTGGAGGAAGACAGGTGAGGAACAGAACCCAAACTGCTTGAGGTCCAGTGTGAAATATCCACAGTCAGTCATGATTTGGGGTGCAATGTCTGGTGCAGGTGTTGATAAACTCTGCTTTCTTAAATCCAAAGTCACCGCAACAGTCTACCAGAATGTTTTAGAGGACTTCATGATTCCTTCTGCTGAGGATCTGTATGGAGATGCAGATTTCATCTTCCAGCAGGACCTGGCCCCTGCCCATGCTGCCACAAGTACCAAAGCCTCTTTTGATGCCCATGCCATCACATTGCTTGACTGGCCAGCCAACTCACTGTCCCTAAACCCCTATGAGAATCTATGGAGTATTTTCAAGAGGAAAACGAGGGCCACCAGACCCAACAACAAAAAAGAGCTGACAGCAAGCATCAAGGAAATCTGGGCTTCCATAACTCCCAGTCAATACCACAGGCTGATTGCTTCAATGCCACGTTGCATCAAGGCAGTGAATAAAGCAAGGGATTCCCAACTATGTATTGAAGATTGACATACTGTTTTGAAAGTACTATATTTTGACTGATTTGATGTGATCCTTTTTTTTTTTTCTGCAAAAACTGAGAAGTAGTTTGGGCTGATTTCTCCACAGTATTCTAATTTTTTTAATTCTGTTTCCGTGAGTTTTATGAGCTGTAAGCCCAAATTATGTGAAAATAATCAAATAAATACTTGAAATTGTTTAAATTGTGGGCCCTGAATCTATAATCTATGAAACTTTAACTTTTTGAAAGGGATTATGGAAATTAATCAACTTTTTCATGATAATTTTTTGGAATGGGTCTGTATATATAAACTTGTATATACGTTTATGCAGGGACGGAATATTAATAGTGTTGACTCTTGTTTTTCAAGACTTTTGCCATTCACTCTAGCATGTGCTGAATATTAGGTTCTGGTTCAAATCCTGACTGATGACATTCTTGCCTAATCCATGCTTGGAGTTTATCACAATTTCTGTGTTTTTGTTTGCCCACTCTCTGTTTGAGGATTGACCACATGCAATTGAAATCTGGAGCGTTTCCTGGCCATGGCCCCAAAATGTCAATGTTTGTTCCCCAAACAAACTTTTGCATTGTGAAATGGTCCTCCACCATGGTGGAAAAAGCACTGATCATCACCAATTTGCTCCTGGATTGTTGGGAGAAGCTGTTCTTGGAAGGTGTTTTGATACCATTCTTTATTCATGGCAGTGTTCTTAGGCAATATTGTGAGTGAGCCCACTTCCTTAGATGAGAAACAGCCCCACCCATGAATGGTCTCAGGATGTTTTTCTGTTGGCATGACATGGGATTCATGACTTCTTTACTGCCGTTCTTGACATTAGGCCATCCTCCAAAATCCTTCACCTGACTGTGCATGTAGATGCACTCATCTGCCTCCTGCCAATCCTGAGCTCTGCACTGGTGGTAACCTGATCCCATAGCTGAGTCCTCAGACAGTCCTAACATTTGCTGGACCATCATAGCAATTGAACCTCTCTCCTTGAAGTTTTTGATGATCTGATAAATGGTTGATTTAGGTACAATCTTACAAGCAGCAATGTCCTTGCCTGTAAAGCTGTTTTGATGCAAAGCTATGATGACTGCATGTGTTACCTTGGAGGTAACCATGGTTAACAGAAGAACACAATGATTTCAAGCACCACCCTTTCGAGCAACCAGTCTGCTCTTGTAATTCAGTCAGCATGGCATATCAGCTGCCGTGTCCTTGTTAACATTTTCTGCTGAGATAACAAGATGATCACTGAAATGATGTTAGCAAGTCATTTTGTAGCAGCGCTGAAATGCAGTGGAAATTGGCTTTTTATGATTCCATTAATGACTTTGCATTTAATTACAATTCAACTGAACACTTTTTATAACATATAAATATAATGCAAAGTGCCACCCTGAAAACTGAAGAAGCAAACTTTGTGAAAATTTGTGTCAATTTCAAAACTTTTGGTCACAGCTGTAGTGTAGCAGTGTTGCTGTGGTTTTAAATACCTCTGTTTCACTGCTGGTTTGAGAATAGACAGAGACCAAAAATATCCAGTCAACAGTAGCTCTACAGTCAGAAACGTACCACTAAAGAGGACCTACTGGATGACACAAACTGAGCATAGAAAAAGATCTACCTACCAATTAGGTATATGTTTCTAATAAGCTGCACTATATGTCCAAATGATTGTGGCCAACCCTTCTAAGAAATGCAGTCTGAATGAAGCACATCTGCTTTAGGTTGTACCTATTGCTGACATAAATGTGCAAATGCACACACAGCTTGTAGAGAAGAACTGCCAACAGGATAGGCCTCTGGAGCAGAAAAAAACTACTGGTATTATGCTTAATGTCAGGCCTGGACTAGATGGGTATAAAGCCCACTGCACCATCCAGTACTTTTGGAAAGAGTTGGGAATGAGGTAAAGTGGTGATCATCCAACATCCTGAACATATTACTCTTGTCACTGAATGCAATCAAATGCTCACAGCAGTGCTCCAAAATCTACTAGAGACTGTTACTCCAACAAAAGCAGGTTGAGCTCCTATTTAATGCACTTGATTTCAACAATGAATGAGCAATTGTCCCAATACATTTCTCCCAATACAGTATACGTTTATAGCACTGCCACACCAAGCACATTTCAGTGTCCTTGCTGTACTGAGAATAGTCCACCACCCAAATTATATCAGGTCAACTTTTGTCCTATACTGGCGCCTTTCTACTGAAACTCTGAAGGAGGTGGCTGAAAAATTATGCTGCAACAGATGGGCTGCTGTCAGTAATCATAAACATTACAAAGTGCACCTAATTGATGGTTGTTTCTGAAGAAATGTCCAGTGCCGGACATCTTACTTCTACATATTCTAAAACTGGAAATGGAAAGTGGCTTTGTACAGATAACAGTGAAAAAGAGAGAGATGGCTGTCTTTAGACTGTAGTTAGAGTGTGTTCTGTGCTTCAGTGGAAGAGTCAATAATCACACTCTGTTGTGTGAATAGTGAAAGAACAGACTGAGGCAATAGTTCCAATCAGAGCAAAGATCCAATCAGTAATACTGCAGAATGGAATGAGTGGATGGATGGAAGGATAGACAGACAGACTAGCATGCAGCTAGACTTAGACATACAGCCAGACAACAGATTTACCAATACATACATACAGTTTGACAATCATACAAATAGAAACACGTACAGATAAACAGACAGACATACAGATAGTTAGACCTATATCCAGACAGACATACAGATATGCATAGAGAGAGAGAGAGATAACTGTTGTGTTTAGATTGGATTCTTGCTGAGCTGCTCTGGAGTTTTTCACTGCATCCAATCCGTTCAGCTTCACTCTATCGCCCTCAAGTGGTTACAATAGGAACTGCAAAAACGTGAGGACAATCGAGAGCTGAAAAAAGACAGACATGAGGCGGGAAAAGCGAGTCAAAAACAAGGTGAATTTAGACCTGTTAATTCATGTGCTATAACACTGAATGTGCTGGATTTGTGTGAAGATGGACATTTAATATTGTCATTTTTTAACAACTACAACCACAGTAGTCTTGATACAGCCTAGCTGATACAGAACTATTAAAACAGAGTTACAGAATATTTAACTCAAGTGTTTACCCTGAAAATGATCTAAACAAATGATTCAGACATTTAGACCTGAAAATGCTTCTTGATGTACACTAGAAATACAAACACACAGTTTGGTATTATGTGTGAGGACAATTCATTAATTTGGGTGACCTTAACCTACGCCAAAAAATGTAACCTTAGTAACCTAAACCTAACAGTAACCTTGGTGACCTAAACCTAACAGTAACCTCAGTAACATGATACTAAAACTAACCATAAACTCAGTAATCTAAACCTAACCTTAACCTAATAGTAACCTAAACCTAACTTTTACATCAGTTACCTAAACCTAACTTTAACCCCAGTAACCTAAACCTTACCTTAACCTCAGTAACCTAAACCTAACAGTAACCTAACCTCAGTAACATGATACTAAGCCTAACCTTAAACTCAGTAATCTAAGCCTAACCTTAACCTAATGGTAACCTAAACCTAACTTTAACCTCAGTAACATAAAACTAGGATTATCCTCTGTAACATAAACCTTACTTTAACCTGTTACCTAAACCTAACCTTAACCCCAGCAGCCTAAACCTAGCCTTAACCTTAGTAACCTAACCCTCCTCAACCCTCCTAATCCTCAATAACCTGTCTAACCTTAATATACAGTATATTCAGTATACTAACCCTGAGATCATCCTCAGTAACCTAAACCTAACCTTAACCCCAGTAACCTAAACCTTTAACCTCAGTAACCTAAGTTTAAGATTATCCTCAATAACCTAGACCTAACCTTTATATCAGTAACCTAAACTCAACCTTAACCTCGGTAAGCTAAACCTAACCTTTACATCAGTTACCTAAACCTAACCTTAACCCCAGCAACCTAAACCTAGCCTTAACTTTAGTAAACTAACCCTGAGATTATCCTCAGTAACCTAAACCTAACCTTAACCCCAGTAACCTAAACCTTACTTTAACCTCAGTAACCTAAGTTTAAAATTATTCTCAATAACCTAGACCTAACCTTTATATCAGTAACCTAAACTCAACCTTAACGTCGGTAAGCTAAACCTAACCTTTACATCAGTTATCTAAACCTAACAACCCCAGCAGCCTAAACCTAGCCCTAGCCTTAGTAACCTAACCCTGAGATTATCCTCAATAACCTAAATCTAACCTTAACCTCAGTATACTAACCCTGAGATTATCCTCAGTAACCTAAACCTAACCTTAACCCCAGTAACCTAAACCTTTAACCTCAGTAACCTAAGTTTAAGATGATCCTCAATAACCTAGACCTAACCTTTATATCAGTAACCTAAACTCAACCTTAACCTTGGTAAGCTAAACCTAACCTTTACATCAGTTACCTAAACCTAACCTTAACCCCAGCAACCTAAACCTAGCCTTAACTTTAGTAACCTAACCCTTAGATTATCCTCAGTAACCTAAACCTAACCTTAACCCCAGTAACCTAAACCTTACTTTAACTTCAGTAACCTAAGTTTAAAATTATCCTCAATAACCTAGACCTAACCTTTATATCAGTAACCTAAACTCAACCTTAACCTCGGTAAGCTAAACCTAACCTTTACATCAGTAACCTAAACCTAACCTTAACCTCATTAATCTAAACTTAACCTTAGTACCCTAAACCTAATCTTCATCCCAGTAACCTAAACCTAACATTAATCTCAGAAACCTAAACCTAAGATTATCCTCAGTACCCAAATCTGTTAGTTCTGTGTTTTTTGCTTTTACATAAAAGGTGAATGTGTTATGAAAACAGTGCATTTTTATGTGAATACATGCCAAAGGTCTCCTCTTCTATAGATTATACAAGTTTTCCCATTAGGTCCATTAGGACAACTGGTCCTCACAAAGAGATAAATTAAAGGCTACAAACACCTAAACCTAACGTTAATTACACTAACCAAAAGACAGTCTTGCTTCTCTTGTATATCCTCCTGAAAATAGCTGAGTTTATGCAAGCTTCTTCAACAGACCTGTATTCCTATCATTATGAGGACATCTGGTCCCCACAAAAGAGGTTACATAAACAAATACAAACACCTAAAGCTAACATTTACCTCACTAACTAAATGCCATTTTTTGCTGTGCTATCATTTTAGTTTTTCAAAAATACTTAAATTTGTGGTAAAAGTAGCAAATGTGTGTAGAAAGACCAAGAAGACCAAGACAAGGAAGACCATACTTATATTCCTATCAATATGAATCTGGGTCTTACAAAAAGATAAATAACAGGCCTCAATCACCTAAACCTAACCTTAACCTCATTAACCAAATGGCTTTACTTCTGCACTTTTAGTTTTTCCAAAAATAGTCAAATCTGTGTTGAAACATCACCGTTTCTTGTGATGATCAGCCAAATTTCCCCACTTCTATAGATTCTATCTGTAGTCCCATCAATATGAGGACATCTGGTCCCCACAAAGGGATAACTAAAAGGCCACAAACACACATACACTCACTTCATTCAAGTGCCCGTTGCATTTGGCATCTGATCAAGAATGAGAGAGCAAAACGGCATACTAAATCAAGTGTGTTTGTATGTGTATGAAGAAATGTGTGTGTCTAAAAGACTTGGGCCAAAGCCATGAAGTTGACTGCAAGAGTTTTACTGCAACACTTTATTCACATCTGAGTCAACTGATACACTGTGTATTTGACTGTGTGCGCCAATGTTACTGATTGCAACACATAAACATTACTCATAGACATGAAGATGGATGGCATGACTGTGTAGGAGAAAAAACACTTCCCTCTTTTACAAAGTCTCACCATCTTCATTATCATCATCCCTCTTTCTTTCAGTCCTTTCAGGAAAGCCCCCTGTGAGTGTATGGGGCATTAAAGGTGTAATACAATCATCCTGCTGCAATGGATCAATCATTCTGCCCCCAAATCCCAAAAGCAACCCTTAGAAAATGCATGCACATGCACATGCGCATACATCCTGTTGCTGTTACTTCATGGACCGATGCCTTTGCATAAAACCATGGGTTCCATGGATTGAGACCTGTTCATTGATTGAACTCCTCAGGGGCACACAATGACACCACAGAATAACAGCAAACACTTTCAGTTAGATTATCTCCTCCTTATGTCCAATACACCACTTTATTTATCTGTTTACATTGTAGCGTTAAACACACACAAAGAATACCCAAGGTTCTGTGTGAGAAGCAGAACTTCTCCAGCAACTTCCAGTCACTTAAACATCCATTACTGTGGCAGTACACATCAGTGGTGCTTGTGTACACTACACATTATTGTTTAAAACTTCCTTGTCTGAATTCTAACAGTAAAGGAACTTCCTCATACACTCACTGGCCACTTCATTATGTACACATCTTGTAAACTCAGTTATTTTTATCAGCTCCACTGTCCATATAGCTGCACTTTGTAGTTCTACACTTACAGACATATGTTTCTCTGTATACTCTATTAGCCTCCTTTGACCCTGTTATGCAGTGGTCAGGACCACGACAGAGCCGGTATTAACTGAATGGTGGATCATTGTGAGCTACACTGATGTGGTGGTGTTGTGTTATTGAGCATTGCACTGGTACTAGTGGATCTGACACAATACAGCTACTGATGTTTCTAAACACCTTACTGTCACTACTGGAGTGAAAATAGTGAACCAACCAAAACTGTAAAGCCAACAGTGTCCTGTGGGCAGTGTCCAGTGACCACCAATGAAAGACTAGAGGTTAACCAACACAAACTGTGCAGCAACAGATGAACTACTTTCTCTGACTTTACACATACAAGGTAGACCAACAAAGTAGGTGTAGCTCATAGCGGACATACTCTGAGAATGATCCACAACCCAAATTATACCTGCTTTGTGGTGATATGAAGGTTCTGACCAAAGTATACAGAAAAAAAGTGGATATGAAATAATGGATAATATATCTAGATACAAAATGTGTGTACCTAATAAAGCTGCATGTGAGTGTAATTGTATCTCTGTAGCCTTTTACAATAGACTCAATAAGGTGTATCATACTTAATTAGCA
>BRDA01082148.1:647-24404 GCA_036984385.1 Crenuchus spilurus | reverse complement strand
AGAGAGAGAGAGAGAGAGAGAGAGAAACAGAGAGAGAGAGAGAGAGAGAGAGAGAGAGAGAGAGAGAGACTATAACTGCCTTTGTTTTCTAACAGTGTCAAGTGTGTATAACATAACAAACAGATGTCGCTGTCCATGGTGTAACTTTTTACCAGGAAACATTCATCTGGCCATTTCCAGTGTTTAAGTGAATAGAAGTGAATGGATGCTCATTGCCTTCTGTTCTTTGTTGTTGCCAGGCACTGAGTTGATGATGAGCCTGAGTTCAGATGTTGAAGCTGAACCTGCTGCTGTTCATCTTCTCCAGGATAAGCAGTGAGTCAGGTGCTTTGACTGAATAGAAAAAAAGCAAATCACCCACAGCCTCACATTTATCATGGTGACGGCATCGGAATTGACTGTCACGCTGCCATCAAAAAATATATAAAAAATGAACAAAATAAACATAAAGAACCAATGTACACAGCACCAAAAGTGACATGTCATGAACGTGTGCCACTGTGACCTCGAAATGAAGGCTATGGGGCCCACGCACAGAAAATCTCCTTGTTTGGATTCATTCCTGCCAAAGATGTGTTCACCTCTTTTCCATTTTCACACTGTAAGCCTGGAGTAAGAGGTGAACTATTAAGGGCATCCAGTAGGTGGTGCTCTAATTCTGCCTGTTTGCTCTGGCTGGTTCTGGGCACCAATGAAACGATGTAAGCTGAGGAGAGACTAATGGTTGGAAATGTAATTGTGCTTATAAGAAAATCCAACAATAAGCCTGTATGTAAACGGCAATGAAGAAGCTTCTTAGCAGGAGATTGGTCTTGATCTTACAAGTCTTTCTTAAAACGCATTGCATCAGTTGAGTTTTCTCACGAGAATACTGTATTAAGTATATTTAACCTTTAAATTTTTAAATTATACCATATACTTTTCCAATATTATATTACTTGTAAAACTACATGTACCTATATGTGTAATTACTTATGCAATTAATGTACAATTTACAATCTGTATACAGGGTCAATGGTCAATTATGTTCTTCACTTACTCAAGTAATCCAGTCAATGAAACCTCTAAGAGATGGACGCAACTCTACATCTATTGACTTTTGCTGCCCCAGCATGCTCTCTTGTTTAAAGATTCAAGGGTTATGCTCTGGCCTGCACCACACATGCATGTAATCTCTGACAGAAAATGAATAAATTAGCTTGAGTTACAAGGATGCAGCAACATAATGAACATTACAGGCCATGTCAGGTCATTCTGGCCATGAAATAGAGCTTTGTATGACGAAATGGATCTTGGATGAAGTGCCATATCAAATATCTAGCACATAGACTAGTCCAGTCTTGTGCCAGCACTAGCCCCAGGGCCATTTCTGAACATCCATGGGCCCACAGGCGTATTTCAACATGTAACCATAAAGAGGAATGAACATCATTACTTTTACCATCAACAATGTTAATAATTAAAAAAGAAACATAAACCATCAAGAAATACATTGCAAAAAACTATACAAGAGCGATATATAAAATATACTTTGCTTGTACACTGAACAGCCATAACATTAAAAACAACTGCCTAATGTTGTGCAGGTCCCAGCTGTCCTGCCAAAATAGACCTGAACCAGTACGCTCTGACAATGGTACCTAACACCAGATTGTTAGCAGCATATCCTTTAAATGCTTAAGTTGTGAGGTGAAACCATAACAGATTGGATTTGTTTGTCCAGCCTATTCCACAGATGCTTGATCAGATTGAGATCTGGATGCCAAGTCAACACCATGAACTGTTGATGTTCCTCAAAATATTCCTGAACTATTTCTGCAGAGTGGCACAGCACATTCTCCTGCCATTAGGGAGTACATTGTTATAAGGGGGAACATTTGGCCTGTCAAAGTAACAGCCACGTGAATGCCAGCACATAAGGTTTGTCAGCTTGCAGCCTTCTCATCCTGGTGCCAACTCTGCCCAAGATAAGCAGTGTACCTTGCTATCAATATGATGTATCAGACCAGGCCACCATCATCCATTGCTCCATGGTTAAGTTCTGATGCTCCTTTGTCCATTGTAGGCTCCTCATCCTCATGCTGGCTTGGCGCTGTCCAAGGTCCTTAACAGCTACACCATCTTGCAGACACCAGTGGATGGAAACCCTAATGAGCATGACTTGAGG
Organism: Crenuchus spilurus; assembly: GCA_036984385.1. Classification (NCBI taxonomy): domain Eukaryota; kingdom Metazoa; phylum Chordata; class Actinopteri; order Characiformes; family Crenuchidae; genus Crenuchus; species Crenuchus spilurus. Next base: position 22,237 of record BRDA01082148.1, on the reverse strand, counting down.
TGCATTTGCCCCAAACCTGCCGCCATCTCTGCTCATTCAAAGAACACAAACATCCACACTACAATGCAGGAAGTGTGGGGCATCTCTCCAAAAACTGTCTTTTGTCCCCAACATCTGTCTATTCTCTCACTTTCTGATCTCTCAAAGTACTAGCGATGGGAAAACAAGACAGGTGGAGAAACCAAGGCCAGGTTTTTCCTTTTGAACCTTTTTTTTATCAAGGCCACCTCCACATTTTTTTCCTTTTTCCAGCTTGTCAGTCAAACAAGAACTGTTTAATAAACTGGTCTCTAAGCTGATAGACCGACAGACTGCCTTGAAATGTGCTCATTTGGTTTGTGATGCTCTGTGGCTCACAGCACCTCACAAAATATATATTATACCATATTGCTCCTAAAACTAGATTCATGGAGTCTAAAATATCACTCAGGAAAAAAAATATCAGGCTTGGAATTTTTCCCAGCCCTGCAAGAGCTAACAAACATAACAAAACAATGTGCTGGACACAGTCTTTGAGAGTCTTTAATGTGATATGTGCCTTTCTGGTGAAACTTACCATATCAGTCATAAGACATGCATTTGGTACCACATGAAATGTTATAAATAAGTTATGAAACATATATTTTAATCCATTTGTGGTGTGGTGGAAGATAAATCACAAAGAAAAGCATTATTTTTATTAACATTACATTAAAAAATAACATTTTTGCATTGATGATCAAGCAACTTCCAGGTTCCTATCAGTACAACTGTAAAGAAAATTTGTGCTGGAAAGTGTGTCCAATGCAACATTTCACATCAAAACACTCAATGAATTATGCAGAAATGAAGAAGAATGTGTGGAATTCTCCTTTAAGTTATTCCAAGTGTTCTTCCATGTGAACAAGCTGGAAACTGGAGCAGGAATAACAATTTCAACTCAACCCAACCTTTTTTTTTGCTTTCTAGAACATTGACTTAGTGCCATAAGCTTATATTGATCATCTCTATAAAAATCTTCTATATTCGGTACCACTGTTGTATGAAAAAATTCTCACACTCATGAACTGATTCTCTATTATCTAAAAGCAAAACTTAGTATCAGTAACATGGTCATGTTCTTAGGAGTTTGTTATTGATTTTGGAAAGTCCAGACCAAGTCAGTGACCAGCTCTAATAGATGGAGTTAAGGTGGAAGTTGTAGATTTGTACCATGGGCTGTGGCTGGATAACAAACTGTACTGGACTACACACTCCAACCACCTGAATAAGAAGGAACCAAGCAGTCTGTACATCCTGAAGAGTCTGAGGACTTTTAACATCTGCAGGAAACTCCTGTGGATGTTCTACCAGTCCATTGTCACTAGTGTCCTCTTTTACACTGTGGTGTGCTTGGGGGGGGCACATGTAGGCTGGATAAGCTAATCAGGCTCTGTGGTCAGCATGAAGCTGGACACTCTGGTGACAGCAGGAGAGAAGAGAACACAAACTGCTAGACATTATGGATGATGCCAGTCACCCCTGCACCCAAGACTTTTCCTTCCCAAAGGCAGGGCAAATAGACTCCAACACTCCTTTGTCCTTTATGCCATCAGACTGTATAACTCTTCACTGAGGAGAAACAGGATGGCAGAGGACAGACTGGAAGAGTGGTAGCCACCACCCACCCACTAGCCATAAACTTATGGAAAATATGCAATATTTTAGGTTAACTAGCATGTGTTGAGAAGATTTTTTACAGTGGAAAGACTGGTGATGGTGGACTAACTCACTGACAGTGAGGAATGTGGACTGAAAGCCCTGATAACAGATCTTTCACACTGATCATCGTGTACAATGGCAGTAAATACAACATGTGATAGCTCCTCCCTTCCAGCGAATCAAATTCTAGCATACCGAACATTGTCTTGGAGAATGAGCCTCAGGAAAGTGTAATCTGCTCTACAGATAGTGAGTTCACTCAGATATTGATAGGGAATATTTTTCAACTCAAAATATTGGTACCATCCATCCATATGCAAACCTACACCCATGGTCTCTGTTGGTTGACCTTCCAGTGACTTCCTCAAGCGATTGTGGTTGTGTATACAATGATACAGAGTAGATATTTTGACTTTTTATTTACTAAAAATATAGAATTACAGTAGGAATGACAAATAATACAGACCCAATCTTAACCATTACAGTGCCATGTCATGATGCATTTTAACATAACTTTGCCTGTAGTCACCACTGAGCTCTATCCAATATTTATTACCACCCCAATGTCCAACATTCATCAATATTTCAGTGCTCAGCTCTGAAGACTACAGGTGAGACTTGAGCACTAGTGTGGAGATAACATGACCACCATGGTTGGGATTTTCATTCACACTAACGAGCTTTACACTGACCAGCCCCTTAAATAAAACCACAACCTTGTATCTACACTCACTGTCCATTTTAGCTCCATTGAGCATATAGGTGCACTTTGTAGTTCTACAATTACAGACTTTCTTAGCCTCTTTTCATCTGGTTCTTAAATGATCAGGACTCCCAGAGGACCACCACAGGTATTGTTTCAGTTGTGGATCACCATCCTGTGACCACAGACGAAGGACCATAGAATGACCAACACAAACTGTGGATCAGCAGATCAGCAACAGTTTCTGAATGTAGATCTACAAGGTAGGTGGTTATAACAGTGAGTGTACAAATTGTTTCAAATCTCCAGCAGCCCTGCTATATCTGATTCTCTTAAACCAGCACAATGTACATGCACTCAAAAAAGAAATGCTTTAAAAGAACTTAATTTAATCATGGACAGTGGTTCCACACAAAACAATTGTGTTTGTTCAACATAAAAATCTCTTTTGAAGTCTACACAAAAAACTTGTGTGATTAAAACACAACCCAATTTTGTCAATCCTACTCAAAGTAGTCATGTTCACCTAAGCCAATCCAAATACTTTACAGTAACTTATAAAAATATGATTCTCAGTCCATCGCTGGGTCACAAACACAATTTACAGAACCCAATTCACCTGACCTCCATGTTTTTAGACTGTGGGAGGAAACTGGAGAGCCACGCAGACAACATGGAAACTCCGCTCAGATGGGGACTCGAACCCAAGACCTCAATGCTGAGAGGCAAACGTGCTAACCACTAAGCCACCGTGCCGCCCATTAATCCAGCTTACTTTAGTTACATTGGGGCAGCACGGTGGTGCCACATCTGCTTCCAGCAGGTAAGTGTTTCTTTCAATGAAATACAAGCAAGTTTGACAAGCAACTTGTTTCTTCATGTTTCTTCTCAGCTTCTGTCATGTTTCTATCAATTTTGACTTATTGAATTGTACTGAGTAATTATGTTTAGAATAGAAGTGGGAGGAAACTGGAGAACCTAATGGAAAGTGGTTAGCACGTTTGCCTCTCAGCACTGAGGTCTTGGGTTCGAATCCCCATCTGAGCAGAGTTTCCATGTTCTCACCCTGTCTGGGTGGGTTTCCTCCAGAGTCTCCGGTTTCCTCCCACAGTCCAAAAACATGGAGGTCAGGTGAATTGGGTTCTCTAAATTGTGTGTGTGTGACCCAGCGATGGACTGAGAATCTTATTTTTATAAGTCACTGTAAAGTATTTGGATTGGCTTAGGTGAACATGACTACTTTGAGTAGGATTGACAAAATTGGGTTGTGTTTTAATCACACAAGTTTTTTGCGTAGCCTTCAAAAGAGATTTTTAAGTTGAACAAACACAATTGTTTTGTGTGGAACCACTGTCCATGATTAAATTAAGTTCATTTAAAGCATTTCTTTTTTGAGTGTGCCACCACCACATCGGTGTCACAACAATACTGAGAATGATGGACAAATGGACCACATTTTGTAATTGTAGATCTACAAACATTAGAAAACCATAAATTGTCACTGTTTCGACTACAAGAGGGCTTCCTGGACCATCTACCCATGAGATTTGCCATCAAACAACATTTAATTGAATCAAATAATCTTTTATATGTCCTCTCATGGCTTTAGACCTTTTGCAGCTCTTCATACAGCTTAGAGCAAGAACTGGTACTGACTCATATGGATCTGTTTTCTCATGCTAGTCTTTTTTCTCTCCCTCCAGCTGGGGCCAAACATGATGACCGGGGGGAGATGTGGAGGGCGGAAAGAAAAAGGATGAGGGGCCATGGTGGCATCCAGGTCACTGGTGCGAGACTGTAGCAACTCCAGTCTATTAACCCAAGGTGCTCATGGATCAAAGAAAGCCTAGCCAGGTTCTTTGTCTGAGCAGAGCCCATCTGAGCTCTGAGGCACGTTCGGGAGATGGACACACCTCTGCTGGGGAATATGATGTCATTATGGCTGCAGCAGATGATCGACTCCTACACACAAGTGTGTGTCAGCCGACCATCTGGACACCGGTCAGTCCTCCACCAAACAGTTCTCAGCTCAGCCTCTGAGGCAGATAGGCAACCTCTTCCAGAACAAACCAAAGAAAAAATAATAATCAGTGTTGATTTTGACCCACCTGGCAGTGGAAAAGTTTTCTGCTTTCTTATTTGAATCCTGTTCAGAAAACATTTGGTTGAGAACAAAATGTTGCATGATATGGTACAGTGCTTTGAGGAAGGGGAAAAATGATTGTATATATGTACCCGTTCTCATCAGTGCTGCCAGAATAATCTCTCTTTTTAATTACAAGCAGATTGCAATATTCACTTTCCAATTAGTGCAGGTATATAATATAGTGACCAGCAGTGACCAAATGCACCGGTTAGGTTCATATTCATTTATTTCTGTTTTAATTGGTTTTGTTTATAAAAGGTGAATACCGAAAGTCACACAACACTGCACTCTTTTCTCTTTTCAAGCATTTTCCACTTCACACTCAAAGCTAGGTGTTCTGAGAACAACATCAAGTAATTGCAAAGAAACCAACAACTGTGTAAAAGTAGAACAGCAGACTTTCTCCATATGTTGATGTCTGTGGAAAAAAAATCAAGTCATGGTCTGCAGTAATTTTCTTGCTTTTTTTCATGTCCGTTTTTTCAAAATCAGTCTCATCCATCAGGCCCTCACTTTGGACGCCTAAATCAATGCCTCATTGACTTCTCCTGCCAGACACATGGACACATGTCTGTCTATGATGTTCAGCTTGTGACAAGTCAGACAGCTGCATGATGGAAAAAAAAGAATACAAATCAAGTCTCAGTCACCCAGGGCAGGGCAAAAAATCATTGGCAGTCATGTTGTAATGCCATCTTTGATTCCGACTGCTTTTGGTACCTTGGCCTCCGCTGATCCCTGGGTCTCATTCGTGCTGAGAGTTGAGTCGATCTCGCATGAGCTGAGAACCGTCCTTTCTCTGCATCTGCCCGAAGGTCTAGGAGATTTAGAGGGCATTCTGACAATAGGAAGGGAGAAAATTTTGCCAGCAGCTTTGCTGTTTATTGATTGTGAATGTGTGTTAGCTTAATTGATTTACTCCCCAAGATCAGTGGCCTAATCTCTTGGCCTTGGGAACGCAGTGAAGGCAGGTAAACACAGAAACCTCAATAAGCTTCAAGCAAAACACATCTTGGGAGTGAACTTCCTGGAACAGCTAACAACCTCTAACATGGTTCTGTGTAATGCATCTTTCACTTCTGCACCTTTGTTTATTAATCTAAGAAATTAAAATTCCTGGGATTTTTTTGTATAATGATAAACTTATGTTAAAGAAAAGTTTAAATGAATAAACAACAAAATAGAAATACAGTGGTGCTTGAAAGTTTGTGATCCTTTTAGAATTTTCTATATTTTTGCATAAATATGACCTAAAACAATCAGATTTTTAAAAATCTGAATTTGCATTGTGAACCTCTAAGATTAGCAATTAATTTGAAGGTGAAACTAGGGTCAGGTGTGAGTGCTCATTCTGTTTTATTTAAAGAACAGGGATCTATCAAAGTCTGCACATCACAACATGTTTGTTGAAGTGTATCGTGGCATAAACAAAGGAGATTTCTGGACTCCAGGGTAACTTCTAAGCAACTGAAGGCCTCTCTCATATTGGCTAATGTTAATGTTCATGAGTCCACCATCAGGAGAACACTGAACAACAATGGTGTGCATGGCAGGGTTGTAAGGAGAAAGCCACTGCTCTCCAAAAAGAACATTGCTGCTCATCTGCAGTTTGCTAAAGATCACGTGGACAAGCCAGAAGAGTACTGGAAGAATGTTTTGAGGACAGATGAGGCCAAAAGAGATATTTTTGGTTTAAATGAAAAGTGTTATGTTTGGAGAAAGAAAAACACTGCATTCCAGCATAAGAACCTTATCTCATCTGTGAAACATGGTGGTGGTAGTATCATGGTTTGGGCCGGTTTTGCTGCATCTGGGTCCGGATGGCTTGTCATCGTTGATGGAATAATGAATTGTGAATTATATCAGAGAATTCTAAAGAAAATGTCAGGACATCTGTCCATGAACTGAATCTCAAGAGATGGGTCATACAGCAAGACAATGACCCTAAGCACAAAAGTCGTTCTAGCAAAGAACAGTTAAAGAACAGTTACCAGAAACATTTAGTTGCAGTTATTGCTGCAAAGGAGGGTCACACCAGATACTGAAAACAAAGGTTCACATACTTTTCCTGCTCACAAATGTCATATTGGATCATTTTCCTCAATAAATAAATGACCAAGTATAATATTTGTGTCTTATTTGCTTAACTGGGTTCTCTTTATCTACCTTTAGGACTTGTGTGATATTATGAGGATGTTTTAGGTCATATTTATGCAAAAATATAGAACATTCTAGAGGGTTCACAAATTTTAAAGCACCACTGTATAAAACACTCCTCAAACAAAAGGCAACATTCACTCACCAGATCAGGTCAAATGTGGAAGATTGACAGCTCTTTATGAATCATAATGCCAAAGTTCACATTAAATCAAATATGCTTTGTTTATGTTATAGCAGCATAAAGGAAGAAAGTTGAATTTCTGCTTTATTAACAGAAAACAAAGACAGAAAAATAGACACAGACACTTTCAGCTCCATCGCAGCTGGGCTGAACTGGCTGAACTGGCTGCTACTTTCAAGCGACTCCTGTATATTTGATGTGTCTGCATTGTGTCCACATTAATCTAGACATTTGTTTGTGTGATTACATTTACATAAAGTAAACAAACAAAAATACAACAAACAACATCACTCATTCCTTCCATTACTCTCATACAAAACTTTTTTGTTTACACTGTCATGATAACATACACAGCCTTAAGAAAGAGCTCTGTGGGTGGCATGAGCCACATCAGACATCTAATTGGTTAGGGAAAGCTTATATAAGCTTTACTCACTATTAGGACTGCCCATTTTACAGGGAAATAAGAGAGAGTGATGAAATACAGCGACTTTGAGAAGGTTTTCTTAGAACAACGTTAACATAATTAGACTGAAATTTATGTTCACTTCAGAATTAAGAGAGAGAACCTAAGGGAACTTCCAGGGAGTAATGCGTTATAAACATTATACTGGTATGCTGATGATTGTCATGTTGTAACAGCATTAGAACATTGTCTACATTCTTGTAACATTGACATAACATTGTTTCAAGATTATATACGTGTTGTGTTACTTCCATGAAATCATTTCACATTATGTTAATATCAGCAAGTCATCATTATAATGGAGCACTTGAAACAATACATATCATGCTCAGTGATCATACTGTGAATTTTACAGTGAAGTATTTCCATTGCATTAATATGTCTGAGGCTATTTCATTACAAGTTGCTACTATGAAAAAAGTACTAGTGATCTTCACATTCTCATCAGTTAAGAGATATCACACAGAGTCTCATCACAGCACATGTCTAGAGAGGACAGGTTTTCAAAAGATGATCAGCACCAGGAGAATGAAAGAGTGGGTGTCTCAGTGGTCCCGGTCTTATAGCTCTGTCATCTGAGACAGCCTTCTCTCCACTCATCTCTATCACAGTAGGGTTTTTATGTTGTCTTTTTTCGCCTCTCCTTTTCGCCTTTTTCCTCCTCTCTTACCGATTCCTTTATTCCCTCCCTAAAGAACGCTGAGGTTTTGCCCTCTGTCCATCTGCCACTTCTTCTTCTTCTGCCTCATCTTTGTCTCTTTCTTTGCCACTTTTTTATTTCCACTGCAGTGGATTGGATGCCTCATCCCCATGGTGTGTGTATTCAGAGCCCTGTGGGGCTGGACCCCTCCGGCTCTCCTGGCGCTATCCCACGCTCCCTGTGTCTATCGTTAGATGAGGAGCCCCCCCATGGACAGGGCCCTTGCTAAGCTGCTAGCCGCTTCACCACTGTGAATTGCGCCTTTGAGGCCAGGGCTGGTGGAGGCATGGTTGGATGAATGTTTGGAGGTAGCCAGAAAGAAAGAAAGCTATAAATTATCAGGATGGGAGAGCAGAATGAGTAAAAAACAACATATTTTTATATAATATGTATAATCTATATCCTTTTTTAATTATTTTTATTATTTTTCCCCAGTGTGTTAGTAGCCAATTGACCCGCCCATTCATTGACTCTCCCTATCACTTGTAATGTCCTTGACTTTAGGAGGGTGCCAAAACATCATCGTCGGGCAGCCAACACACTCTGAGGAAAGTGCAGGATCCCCAGTTCTGATTGATCACATGGCAAATGCCTGAGCCAGCCGACAATACTTAGTAGTGCTGGGGTAGAGAAAACATACCTACCTAGTTTGGGCGGAGCCAGTTTTGCCATCTCAGGCCCTGTCAGCAGTGTCGGCACATTAGTCTGCTGAGCCACTTGGAGTCCCCATATAATAGTTTTTAGTTAACAGGACCTTTTATATGAAGCTATGATTTCTAAGTTAAAGTAGCCTTACACAATATAATGGCATTTATCGAATCATGGTAGAACATTTTTATGCAATTTTTTTCTCTGTAGGCCAGGTGTGCCCAAATCTGGTCTTGGAGATATGGCAAAGTTTATCTCCAACCTTAATCTAACATGTCTGCATGTTAAATCCCGCAAGTTACGTTACTTTGGTCATGTGATGAGGCAGCACATGAGAGCATTGAAGGAAGTGTTATGACTGGACTTGTGGAGGGAGTCAGAAGACGTGGAAGACCAAGAATAACCTGGATGGATAACATCAAGACGTGGACTGGATTATCAGGTGCTAGCCTGCTACAAGCAACCAGAGACAGATGCCATTGGAGAGAAGTGACTCATCTGTGCAGCCTACCATCATGAAGCGATGACGGCATAAGACATGACATGACAGTCATGAAGGCTGATATCAGAGATAGGTGTGTTGGTTTTGAATGCTACATGATGACAAATCTCCAGGACCAGACATGTACACCCCTGATGTAGACTCATAAGCACAGTAGAACCACAGTTATAGTTTGCCCTGGTTATTGTACATTTTGGATATCATTTACTTTTTGGGGGGAAATTTGGCGCGACCACATGACTTGCCACTAAATTCACAAAAACAAAGCATCCACCCATGCGTTTGTTGTTCATTCTGGCTTTGTTTTGTGCTGTTTCTTTGACTTTGTTTCTTGTTTGTTGTTTAAAAAATCCTCAAAAAAACCATATCACAATCTAAAGTGGCAGTGTACAGTGATACTGCCTGAAAAAGTGGGTGTGAAAACAAATAGTGGCTGAGAACCCAGAGAACGAGTGTACAAAACAAAGGCTGCTGGCTGGACCACACCGGCACACTCTAAAACAGGCCGTAAACCTGTAAGAGTGATGTTAACTGTTAATTTATCAATTTCATTAGTCTTTTGTATTTATTTCTCATTGTGTTCTGTATGTAAATCTATAGTTATTCTATATAAAATGTAGCAAAAATGTATTTTTGTTAATATTTTGGAGTGTGTGGAACAGACTAATTGGATTTATATTGTTTCTTATGGGAAATATTGCTTCAGTTATCATTTGTTTTGGTTATGATCAGGCACATTAGAATGGAATAATGTTGAAAACCAAGTTCCACTGTATTAGAAATGGAGGCTCATTTTCTGATCATACAATTATGTTTGATAATAGAACACAATTGGCAACATCCAAGATGTTCAAAAATGTATAATATTACAGACTGATAAATTGTCTGACATCAATTGATGGTGAATTAAAAAAAATAATTAAACTCTTCTCAGAGAAGGATGAGGCTAAAATTGTGCCTCTAAACATTTAAGTTATACCTCTAAAAATAAATGTACACCACAAACTCTATAGTGAAAACAGGAAAAACAGCAACAATGAGACTGTCCTTCTTCACCCAGCACTGCCTTGAAAAGGAAACAGGGATGAAAGTGCGGCCAATGCCTCGGGCAAACACAAGGAACTGATCAAGAAGAAATATAGCCAAGGAAGTAGGAGAAAAGTCTCTGAAGCCTGGCCTTTTTAAGTCCTGCACAGAGATGGCACAGGGGATAAGTGGACTGTGAATCCTTTGGCTTGACTGGTGGTGGACAGCAGGGGACTGCGGGCCAGTGTTCCAACCCTCCGGACCCCTTTGTCAAGTGTTGCTAGAAGTTTCCAGCAGTATGTGACACCCTGCCGTCAGAGTAACGAGCAGTTGGAGAGCCGGACACCATGCAAAATGAAAGGGCAAGACTTCCAAGGCGGCCGGGAGCAAAGATCCGTAAGATGCAAGTTCCTGCTTGTGATTTCTGCTTTCTGAGGCAAAAGAAATGGGAAATATTAATCAAAACCTGGACAGAGAAAGTCAGAAAGCCAGAGAAGTCCCTGAAAATGTCGCAAAACTTCATGAGCCGATCTCCTCGGTTCATTGAAAATACATCAAAAGATAGATTACCATGAAGTTTGCAGGGTTACCCGCTGCATGTTTTTGCTCCTACAGTGACTAGATGTTCGTACAACTCTGAAATAAAGTACCATTAGGAGAGAGAAGTGCAAGTGAGTTGTGGAAGACAAGCTGGCGAATGGACTGCAATAGCTAAACATGGCCTTTACCTAAACCTTGCCTGCGGCTAGGCTCTTTAGTAAAACCCAATCAATAAAGCAGCATCAGAGGAGTCTTGGTACAGTGATTCAGAGGCTTGCTTCAAACGCCTGGGATTTGGCCAGATCTGAGACAGCAGCCACACAAGCATCAGCAAAGGGGTCAACAGCATCAGCAGGAGTATAGGGGAGGGTGTCAAAATCTGCATTTCTGGACTTGACAAAGTCGAAAAAAACTTCACTTGATGCTGAGATTAAGAAGCTGTCAATATGCAACTGTTTAAGTCAGTAGCACACAAGGAGATGCCTCAGTGGTCAGTACTGTGCTCAGGAAAAGTCATAAATTATGATTTTACTTCATTTGGAATTTGTTTCAAATAGTATTTGTAGTCACAATTTAGTACTTGGATATTTCAGTGCGGGCGGCACGGTGGCTTAGTGGTTAGCATGTTCGTCTCTCAGCGCTGAGGTCTTGGGTTCAAGTTTCTATGTTCTCCCCGTGTCTGCGTGGGTTTCCTCCGGGGTCTCCGGTTTCCTCCCACAGTCCAAAAACATGGAGATCAGGTGAACTGGATACTCTAAATTGTCCATATGTATGTGTTTGTATATAACCGCAACCCTGATTAGGAATAAGCAGGTGTGATAATGAATGAATGAATGAATATTTCAGTACCAATCATATATGTAAATGGACTAATAATATGAATACTAAAACTTTTATTGTACAATTATTATTACAGGAATTACAATTACATTTACATTTATGACATTTAGTGAATGCTCTTATCCAGATCAACTTACACAGTGCTTTGTAGACAACTGAGAAGTACAGTACCAGCCAAAAGTTTGGACACACTTTCTCATTCAATGTTTTTATTTTTTTCTTACATTGTAAATGAATACTGAAGTCATCTAAACTATGAAGGAACATATAAGGGATCATGTAGTAAACTTAAAAGTGTTAAACAAACCAAAACATGTTTTAGATTTTACTTCAAAGTAGACACACAACTGATGTCTCAAACACATTAAGAGGCAATAAATGCAAGTCATGAACTCTTGACAAGACACAGCTGTTAACTGAAAGCCATTCCAGGTGACTACCTCATAAAGCTGACTGAGAAAATGCCAAGAAAACTGGCATCTAAGCAAGAGGTGCCTACTTTGAAGAATGTCAAATATAAACATATTCTGGTTTGTTTAACACTTTTGTTTACTAAACAATTACATATGTATTTCTTCATAGTATATCACAAGTGTGTGATTAGAGAACATTTAAGTACATTTTATAGAGATGGTCTTTCTTAGGCATTTGAAGACAGCAAGAAGCTCAACAGCTTGTGGAAGTTCATTCTACCATCTGGGTGCCAGGACAAACAAAAGTCTTGATGCTTAATGAATTCTCATTAATTCTTCAGTAGGTAATAGTAAACTAATGACATATCTGTTTTCATCACTTGTGTCTTAGTGCAAACCTCTGGAGTCCCTCTTGTCCTTCTTAGCTGGCTTCCTGAACTTACTTTGTGCTCACAGGCTCAGTTTCATCTTGACTAACAGCAATGCAACTCAAGATAAATGAGGCTTGAGTATTATAAGGCACAAGTGCTTCTGGATTTGATTAAAGCCAATACAGTTGCAGATTCTTAGTGTCCTGCTCTCCATATTGTCAATAGAAGCTTTATATTTGAGCAGCTTTATATAGAAGCTTTATATTTTTATATTTTATATTATATTTAGTTTAATGCAACTGGTTTGAAATATGCAACATATTTTTTTACTATGTATCAGTCATCAAAATGAGAACCACAGTAAAGTACTTTATTAGAAATCAATGTGGTAAATTTAATCAAAGTTAATATGAGTAAATAATTAGTAACTGTTGTATAAAAGCTATCCTAGTTCTGTGGAAGACATTTAAGACTCTTTACTATTTAATTTATGGTGAATTACTTCAATCATTGGTTTACTCTTATCTACTGAGTAATTAATGAGAATTCCTCTTAATATTCACTGTGCTTTATAGGACTTTCTGAATGTGCATGTGCAAATCTGAGGACTTTTATACAGCAACTACATGCCCATGTAAATTTTTGAAGGTTTTTGTAAATATGAATTATTCAAATGAACAGGAAATGCATATTATGCTTCATAATATAGTTACACCTGTTTATAGTGCATTGCTGAAAACATTTCTTCAGGTTGCACAGCACTAAAGGGACTTTATGTAGTTTACTTTGTAACTCTGATTTGTGCCACAAGAGGTTGCCCTTTACTGTGACAAAAATGAGTGTTCACTTCTATTTGTTTGGGACTTATTCAAGCATCATTAAAGGATTACAATTGCAATTCAGCACAGTCAGAAGAATAACTCTCTTACAAATGAAGGAAGTTCTGAATCATGAAATGTGAGGAATAGATGGTGGACCGATTGATGGTTAAGAAGATAATGTGTTAATACAACAGTATTAATTTCATTTGATCCATTAACTATAGCCACATCTTTATAACTAAAAACATGGAGATCAGGAGACCTTGGCTACTCTAAAAGTACCCTGATGTATGAATGTGTATGTCTGTGTATGAATGTATGTATGCTCAGATATGCTCGATGCAGTCCTCCAGGTAGATGGTAATTTCCAGTTGAAAGTACGCTGTGTACGATTCTTGCCAGTGTGTGTGGGGTTGAGTGTGTGTACATGGAGTGTGTTGAAATGGGCTTCTAGAAAGGTGCTATATAAGTGTAAAATAATAATAATAATAATAATAATAATAATAAAGGTACATATTATAGCTTATAAAATGGGCCACTTCTAAAGCTACAGTCTGAGCCCTATGGAGTCGGCACTCCTGCAAGAAGCATATTGCAGTTGGCCGAAACATACTACAGAAACTGTAAAGCGTCTCTTTTCAAATATATATAGCTTGAATTAAAATATGTTTTAGATTATTCTGAGAAGAGCTTAAATAAGCAGAGACATGTCTGTGAATGTGACTCATACAGCTGTATGTGTTTTCCCACCAAAAGACATGCGCTGTCATTTATATGATAATGACATGTTAATTCCAGACATTACATTGGTGGATTCCAGCGGCCTGGAATCTGTGGAATATGTATTGAACAAAGACCTGTCCTGAGTGTTCACACTTATCTCATAAATATTCAATCTAGGAACCTTTGAATGAGTGAAATACATCACCTCACATTTGTTAAGCTTTAGAAATAAAATCACATATAATTTCTAAAAACTATAATGATCAGTGTGTAGCCAACACCTCTGTTTATTCAGTTCTGAGCTCAAAAGTCTTGTCTAGAAATGTTTGGAGTGTTTTTTTACAATATATCAGCACATCTGAAAATAGGTTTTTGGAAAGTTTAAAGCAGATTTAATCAAAATATAGATTTATGACACTCTTACTGTTCTGGCACTGTTGTTGCTGAGTTTGTGCTGAACTAAAGCCTGTGTAAAACTTTGGAAAAATAATTTTAGATGGGTGTAATTTGTAAAAAGTCAGGGCATGTCAGACTACATCAGATTGTCTGAAAACCCATCAGACTACAGAGGGTTAATGTATTGTCTAATGTTTTAATGATGCATTCTTTGGATGGTAAAAAGTGTTTTTTTTTTTCAGATTTATGATGAATGTGCCTTTTGTAAATGGTTCTATATAGCACCAAAAAAGGTTCTCTTTTATTATAAGCTTGAAATTGGAATGATAGGAGAACCCTTTTTGGGGCTATAGATCAATTTTCTTAAAGGTTCTGTATAGAACCATCTACATCACATTTCTTATTAATTTTAAGAACCCTTTTTACCACTGACAGTTTCCCAGGTGTTCACATCGATGCTAATGACAGTCACGAGTGTCCTCAAAAAAGATGAGGAGCTTCTTGGTGTTGGTCTGCCTTTCAGAATAATGTAAAGAGGCCTCCTCCTCGTCCTCCTCCTCTCCTTGTCTCCAGAGTGTTCTCCGGCATTAAACTCATCTCACCCCAAGGACACACAGCGCTACTCAATACTCCCTTATTCCATTAGGAGCCTCGCTGTCCGCTCCACTGCGCCCAAGAAAGACTGCTCTGTTTTACTGGTGTGACAAACCGGGCCTAATACAATAACAAATGCTCTGACATCAATAATGAATTTCTCTCTCTCTCTCTCCTATTCTTTCTTTTAGGAACAAGGGATGAGGAGAAGGAGGGAGGGAGGGAGGCAGGGAGGGAGGTTGTGAGCTTGTGTAAGGCAGCGAAGAGTCAATACAATGAAGGAGCCCATATTTCAGCACCCATTACGCATTAAAACTTTATCAGCACACTTCTGCATGGAGTTTCCCCCAAAACAATTTATTAAAAGCACGTCTGTGCCGGCTCGCCCGACTCTTCTTTGTAAAACATGATAAAGCAGGGGACTTAATTAAAAAACTCATTATGCTCTGCCATTTTTATACACTGGGAAATTTTGCGGCACATCTTGGCAAATGGGAGAATGTCACACTGCTTGAGCGTAACACACACACACACACACACACACACACCCACACACACACACACAAACATACACAAACACATACACGGCTAATGTTTTCTTTGAGAGGTGAACTCGTACACACTATCAACCTCTCTTTCTTTCTCTCTCACACTCTCTCTTAAAATTTGCCGCATTTATCAAGCATCTCGGCATGAAAACACTGGTCAGTCCATATCCTGTTCAGTGCTGTGGAAAGGACTGAAACTGATTCTAGATTTGCATTTACATTTATAGCATTTGGCAGACGTTCTTATCCAGAGTGATGTACAACAGTGTTTTGTTTCCATTAAGAGAATTATCTCAGCTAGTACAGACAGGTTAGAGTCCAAACTAGTCTTCAGTTCAGACACTGTTAGAACTAAACCATCACTAATACCTAGAAAGAAGCAAAGATACACAATTATACACAATGTAAGAGTTTGTGTTTAAACTAGCTTAAGTGCTCCACAAAGAGATGCTCTTCAGTCTGTGTTTGAAGACTGTGAGGGACTCCACCATTGAGTTTGTTCCACCATTTCGGTGCTAGAACAGAGAAGAGTCTTGATGCTAGTCTTCCATGTGTCTTGAAGGATGGTGGGTCAAGCCGAGCCGTACTGGAAGTTCTAAGGGTTCCGAGGAGCTGGTCCATTTCTTGCTTTGTAGGTTGTCTTAGTCTCTCTCTCTCTCGTGATGTGTCTTTTTCTCTCAATGGATGTCTTTCTTTCTCTGTCTCTGTCGCTTTCTTTCAAACTCCCTTGCAATGTCTCTCTTTTTCTCTCTCCTTCTCAAGGTCACTTTTATCTCTCTTTCAATCTCTTGCAATGTCTATCTGCCTCTTTCTCAATGTCTCATCTGTTTCCAACTCTAAATGTCACTTTCTCTATCTCTCTTTCTCAAATTGTCTTCCTCTGTCCTTCTCTATCATTCTCTCTCTCTCTCTCTCTCTCTCTCTCCCTGTCCAATCCAAGTCTCTCTCTTCCTGTATCTGTTTCTCTTTCTCTGCCTTTCTCCTCATTTTCTTGGTTATCTCTCTCTTTCTCACACTGTTTTTCTCTGCCCCTCTCTCATTCTTCCTTTTTCTCTTTCTGTTTGTCTTTCCTCTTCCTTTGCTCTCTGCTCTCCTCTGCTCTTCTCCTCCGAGGACTTAATTTCCTCTCAGTAACAGAAGACCCTCACAGAGAGCTGTTGTGTTGTCAGAGAATATATAGTAGCAGTATAGCAGGTGCATCTCCTTCTCTCTCTCTCTCTCTCTCTCTCTCTCTCTTTCTCTTTCTTTCTCTCTCTCTCTCTCTCTCTCTCTCTCTCTCTTTCTCTCTCTCTCTTCCCCACGTTCTCCAGCTCATTGCTTTGTACTCCGACAAGTTCCTCCTTCACCAGCAGTTTCTAGACATGCTCTCGCTGCAGAAGGGCCTATTTATCTTGCGTGGTCCTCTCTCACCGCTGCCCACCATTTGAATTTCAAGGCTGCACCGACAATGGAGCGACCCTTCAGCATGCAGAGAGACAAGAGGAGACGAGCGTTGCAGAGCAATAAGGAGCTCTCATCACTGCTAAACAAAGCAACACAAAGGTGGGGTGTCTGTTTCACACACACAAACACACATATGTACAGTGCACACCTGGGGACAGAGGGAGTTAAAGTGGTCTGAAGAGCGAAAACACACTCCATCATTCATAACAATAGACACAATGGGGAGGTGGAAAGGGCAGCCCGTGTTTCAGAGAGTGCTTAAGGGGTCGACTCTCACTAAAGCTCCACTTCGTCACTTTCTTTTCGATTACTGCATTCAAATTGCTGACCACTGCCCTTACATATTACTGCTACAATAGGCCAGCTTTAGCTTAACTGCTATGCTTAAAAGCACCAGTGATTGGATCACTATTGCATTCACATTACAGATTGTATTACTGGTACAATAGATCAGTTTTACCGTAAGTGCTAAACAAAAAAGCAGCTGTGAATGCTGTCCAGCCTTTTTGTGTGCATTTATCAGTCTGTCTTTATCTGCAAGATACAAAAATACATGTTTAAAGTCTTTGTACAGCATATCTCCATTTTTGATATTTTTTTAGTTAGGGGATATACACAGATGTCTATCCACAGATGTTAAGGTTGGCGGTCAAAACCTTCAACTGGTACCTTTTTGAGAATGTTTAATGTAGATTTTGAGGTGTTTTAGCATCACTGACTCGTTCTAAAAGTCATGTTAAGTTGTATCAGTACCATTGAAATGTTCCCCATGTCACTGGCTGCAAAAAAATCATAATCAGTCCACCCCTTGCTTAATTCCCAACCTGACAAAAATTTTCATCGTCTCTCTCACCCACGCTGGAATGCTGGAGCCATTAACAGCCTTTGTCTGCTGCTCTGTTGCGCTTGTCATGCAAATCAGCGCGTTGTTACACATTCAGTCTCACAGAGACTGTCCCTCAGTTTTAGTGAGAGTAAGTCCTCTTTCCACAAAGGAAAAAAAAATATATATATAAAATATCATGCTAGAGGCTTGCATGTGCGTATTCACACACACACACACACACACAAGCCGAGCCGAGCTTGTGGCAAAGGCCGAGTGCCAAAACAAAACTCGCCCTACGACATGCTCCCTAGACCCTACACCCTAGCCCTCCAGACTCTCATTTACATCACATTACCTCTCGATTGGCTCACAAGAAGGGGAATTTTTTCTGCAAACCTGAGAAATGCAGTGTTAACAGTTAGAGAAGCATCCTTTGCATGCAATTCTGAATATTTTATTCCAAACATAACTTTGTTCATTTGCTAAAAAGTTCCATTTTAATATCATCCGTCCACAGAATGTTTTAGAAAATGCATCAGGTTTATGTGAATGTTCTTTGCACACACTGCATTTTGTGGTGAGGATGCAGGAAAGTTTTTCTTCCAATAGAGGTCATATTTGTGCAGGTATCACTGCCCAATAAAACAGTATACCACTATAGAGTCTATTAAATCTTCTTGTAGTCAAACAGGGGTATTGAATAGCATTTCCAGCAATGATATTCTCTCTTAAAGTTTTCCTTGTCTGTCAGACCTCAACTTGACCACCAACATGGTCAACTTGCCATTTCTTAATAACATTATGGAGTGATGGGTTGCAGAAAACACTCTGCACTTATTATAACCTTATCCTGTTTTGTGGGCATCAATTATTTTAATTTTCAGCCAGCTAAGAAGAGTCCATGGCTGGGACAAGGGTTTTCAGAGCATTCTAAAGCTTTAAACTTAGTTCCAAACAATGATTGTGAACAAATAATAGCCCTAACAAGCTAATTAATGTCTGAGGCCTATAGTTATTTTTCCCAAGAGTTCAGTCTCTTTTGTCTACTTTCCCTCATTTCACTCTAAAATTGTACAAGGAAATAATGCACAACTCTTGCTCAGGATGTAAAAAAATGTTGACCTTTATACCTTTTGGAGATCAGCATTTCTTCTATTCACTTAACTATTTGCAGTTACAGAAACTTTGACCAGAAGTGTCCAAACTTTGTATACTATTGTACATCTGGATCTGACAGGTTGGCATGTCGATTCAGAACTAGGCCAGAGACACAGGCTGGTGTTATCCTGCTGAATAGCATTAACAACAGTCATTCCCTCACACCTCTTGTGGAGTGTATGTATAGTGCATTATTTGCCTCTGGCTATTGTGCTGCTGTTTAGCTAAGCGGATTTTGGACAAAGCCTGGGGGAAGTCTGAGAGAGACAGGGTCTCCGCAGGCTGAGTCTTCCACCTCCAGTGTTCAAAGGCATACGGGCTGGAGCAGCAGCTAGCTAGTCGTGGTTTCTCCCCATAACTGCTGTTTCTTTAGAGGCCGGACAAGGGAAGAGAGAGTAAACAGATCAAAAGGGCAAATACTTTCACAGTCTTGCTGACTTGCAGAGGGATGTGAATACTGACTGGTGCACGTGTACACATGGCTTTCATGTAGCACTCTCACACACACATATACACACCTTCCACGTTTTGTCTCCGCTGTAAATCCAGCTTCAAAGCCCACCACCATGTTTTCTTTCTATATTTCCACTAAACCCCTATTTCCAATCCCAGATTGCTTGTCAATGGGGTAAAATTAGAAAATAAAAGGGGGGGGGGTAAAGACAGGCATTGACAAACTGGATTACATGCTGTTCACACCTGGCCGTCTCAATTAAAGCGCTGATGACAGGGGGAGCCTGGCACCTGAATACAGAGGCTCAGGATGCGCATCAGCATTTTCACCCACAGATCAGTGGCATTGTGCCCAAGTGACAGCTCTCTCGCTGTGGGCCTTCCAGGACAGTAAGCCACCAAACAGGCTGGACGCAGATGCAGCACGCTGCTGGAAATTACAGAGGATCAGTATCAAATGAAAAGGGGCATGAATGGCTCATCAGTGCATGGAGGGACTTGAAATATGTAAACAGACACCTGGCACAATATTCATGTACATGTGCACCTTACATTTTTATAGCAACTTTGTGAAAAAATAAACCAGCAACAGAAGGGAGTGTTGGGCTGTATAACCTAAAACACTTTTGATTTTCTTCATAAACCATATAAGCAGTGTTTAATGAGCCATTTATTTTATTCAGAATTACTTAATATTTTTTTTATATTTAGTATTAAAAAATACTTTAATATTTAATATTTTTGGCCCCAAAACACACATTCAACTGGATTTTTAAAAAATTATGTTTTCTAAAATGTAAACGTGAACACATAACATTAGCTATATGAACTTATATACAACTATTAACAAAAACAAAGCAGGTGTGATGTTCCATTTTTGTCCACTTGGCAGCAGTGTTGACAGGCCAAACAAAAACTAACAAAGAGTTTCAAGCAAAACTTTGAAGGGATCTTAGCTTCATGGCTTAGCAGGGCTGATATCAGTATGGTGAAACACACACACTAGTGAAAACACTACGCCGGCACCTGGGGAGCAGTTAGGGGGTTAGGTGCCTTGCTCAAGGGAACTTCAGTTATGACCTGCTTGGGACTGAACCGGCAACCTTCTAGTCACAAGACCAGATCCCTACTCCCTAGAGGTGGGTAATCAAGGTCCAGAAAGTAAAAATCCACCCAGGATTAGGTTTCAACTGCCTTGTTGGTTCTGTTGCAGATATGTTGCAGAGGTGCAGGGGCAGCATGGTGGCTTAGTGGTTAGCACGTTCGCCTCTCAGCGCTGAGGTCTTGAGTTCAAGTCCACATCTGAGTGGAGTTTCCATGTTCTCCCCGTGTCTGCGTGGGTTTCCTCCAAGGACGCCGGTTTCCTCCCACAGCCCAAAAACATGGAGATCAGGTGAATTGGCTACTCTAAGATTACCCTGGTGTGTGTATGAATGTGTATATCTGTGTGTGTATGTATATATGCCCAGATATGGTTGGCACTCTGTTCTGGGTGATCCCCCGAGTGCTCGATGCAGTCCTCCAGGTGGACAGTCGCTTCTGGTTCAGAGTACGCTGTGCGTGACTGGCTGCCGCTTCTCACTGGAGTGTGTGTATATGAAGTGTGTCGATTATAAAGCGTCCTTGGGTGTCTAGAAAGGCATTGTTGTATTTTTATTTTCTTGACCTGAATTACCCACCTCTACTACCACCAGACCACTGCTGCCCCAGTAATGACTATTTGGGTTCAAAAAGTATTTGAAAGACTTTGAAAGGTTTGAGTGTTTATCAATGCAAAATGTAAGGGGTTATCAGATTATTGCTAAGCTAGCACTTTTGTTTAGTTGTTCCTTACAAAGAAATACAACAGTTTGCCATGGCCTCCTTAAACCTTTTCAGTATAACAATAATAAGAAGCATTCTGTAGCTCTGAGTCCATATTAATGTTTTTTATCTCCACTGTGTGTACACAGCACTGTCTAAAGGCCTGATGACAGTCAGCTGGAGGTCCGACACATGTGTGTCACCTCTATTTTTTGTAATTATACCTGAGTCTCGATGTCTTACGAAGAATAATAACAATATGACTTTTCCAAATTCCTCCGGTACCGTTTGACAACATAAAGAAACATTCCTTGTTGATTTGTTTTCACGATCGAATCGTTATTAGACTATTGGGGAATGTAAAACGTAACTATTTGTGAGTTTGGAAAGTTTCAGAAAGTTTATGAAAAACTTGGGTTTATCAGTAATGACCCCGTCGTCACCAGACC
>BRDA01082139.1:0-18296 GCA_036984385.1 Crenuchus spilurus | reverse complement strand
CTAAATACCCCTAATTTGAGCCCAAGCACCCCTAAAAATTAATAAAAAATTTTCATGTAATGTAACCCAAAATCTATAGAAAGTGCATATGATTTAAACAAAATACTTTAACAATCCCCCCTTTCCCTCCGCAACTTCACAAATGGTATAATTAATTCTCTCTCCTACCTCTGTGCATGCACACACACTATCAGTGCTGGAGTTTGCTGGTTCAGTCAGTGACTTCATTTCTGATGAGGATCCAACTCATAATATGTGTGTGTGTGTGTGTGTGTGTGGTCAGCCATGGATATCTGATTGCTTATGAAGAAAAAACAGCCAGCTTCAGGTGAGAAAGGTGAAAATGATGTGGCTTCATTGTTCACAGTAGGGTGACCAGATGAACTAAAAATAAAATAAAATGTGAGTAGTCCTAAATGCTGAAGTATTTTTTCCTAAACAGCAAGTGATTTAGGCAAGGGCGTAGCACCAAATTCTGGGCCCTATGCACAAGCAGTGCCCAGGACCCCGCACCCTATTTTTAAATATTATTATTTTTTTATATTTAAAGTAAAATAAAATTCCAGACTCCTCAAAGGCCCTCTCCACACTTGGGGCCCTGGTAACTCAGTGCCACTCCCCCCCCCCCCCCCCCACTACGACGCCCCTGGATTTAGATGTAAAACAGCTCATATGAACAGACTACAAGCAGAGCTGTTTATTTATTATAGTGAAATGACCTATTTAGCCAGTGATGTCTGTTTTTTGGTCATATATATTAAAACAGATAATAGATCATGTAGGTTTTGCTACTGTGGGGGGAAACATTATCTAAAAATGTCCAGCAGTTTTATTACCATCATATCTGCTGATAAGTCATTTAAAATAAAAAGTAACTCTCTTGCCAGCTGTGTTATAGTTTGTGCCTCAAATCCTTTGAATCTGTAAATGATCTTCTTAATATTGATTGACTGAATTAGTGTGTGATTTGAATCTGACTGGCCCACAGCAGCTCAATATTCTAAGAAAAACAGCTAGAAATTGATATTAATCTATTTATTTGTTTGTTATTCTATTAGAATACTTGTTATTTGTTTGTTAAGTTTAGAAATTTTGACAAATTCAGGACTTATTTTTTCTGCATCCACCAACAAAGTAAAAAGCCACTGTGCATTAATCTGCAATGCTAGTTTCTATGATAAAAAGCAGACTTTAGCACACTCAAATATTTTCAGAGGCATTTTCTAAAGAAATTTGCCAGTTGGTTGGAAGCACAAAGAGTGAGAGAGGAGAAACTATAGAGTGATGGAGAGAGAAGAGGATAGACAGCAAGAAGTAAGTGAGAAAGTAGACATTATATTAGACACAGACGTTAATGCTATGTATGGGAATAATTTTGCAGGGAGTGTGGAGTTTGTCGGGCTGCTAGACACACTGGATGAAGCTCTGTTCCTAGAATCACCACTGGTGGTGGACAAAGTAAATCACAAAACACACAAAATACTGCACATAGTACGGTAGTGTAGTGTGTGTGTGTGTGTGTGTACTGCCTGGAACAGATTACTGCCTGATTTGGATTACGAATATGAAGTGACAGTGCAGGAGTAAACTCTGTAAATTCCGAAACAAAAGGATTATCAACTCCTGTGCTGAAAAAAAGAAAATCATATAAACAAGACAAACAACTATATAAGCTTTATATTTTAACCATAAACCACTGTGTTCATATTGCATCAGTTATTAATTTTAAGGAAACAAACTGTGTGTTGTCAAACAGAGGATTTGCATCTAAATCACACATGGTCAAATATTAGGTGATTTATGGAAGTACACTGCAAATGCAATTAATGTTTGTGTCTTTTTAGCACTAATTTTTTGCAACAAATAAGTAACACAGAAGTAAAATAAAGAGCAACAATACAACAATTCAAGTAATCTCATCATTTTGAGAATTCATTTTAATTGATTAATTGTATGGTGTAGCTGCTTTATTTACAAGAGAGATTCATAAAACTGCTGTACAATAAATGACCCTATAACAAAAAAAAATCAGACTATAGCATTTTTTCCATTTGCAACATTTTTAATAAATCTTACTAAACATGAGTAAAAGCAAATACGTAGAAGAACTTGTAAGTGTGAAGAAACCAAATTAAAGGTTTTCCTCAACAATACCTCCAAACCTAGACCTCCTCACAATCCTTATGCTTAAAAATAATTTTAAAATAATATACCAGGTTACCATTTATTACATCTACTACAGCTAACATCACAAAAAGTATGAAACTCAGCCCAAACACTAAAAGAATGAAGAGACCTGTAAATAAAAACTTCCACATTCATCCAAAGTGCCGCGCTGTTATATACACAGAGCTCACTGTGAGGTAAACAGAACAACTGTGAAGATGTACTTCCACTACAGGGTGCAATTACATCTGCCATATAGCACATATTTCTCCATGTCACTCGGACCTTGAAGTAGTGAATAAACAACAACAACAAACATTTATTAAAGGGCTTAAGGCACCCAGATTCTCTCTTGACACAGGACTTTTGGACTGCATCAAAGAAGACTTTCATTCACTGATTCAAAGAGAAGAAATAACTTTAAACACCGGAATTTAAATTCAGCCTCCTGTCTCCATCAGGCCTCTTGTGGCCTTGCCAAGCAAGAAATGTAGTGACTGTCAGACAAACAACACTCTTAAAGATAAAGTGATAGAAAAAACGTTCTTTGGAACAGTGTAATAAAAATTTTTGGTTTCATAGAGAACCATTAAATGCTAAAAAAAACAAGTTGTGAAATTGAAATGTGTAAATGTGGAAATGGCTTAAAATGTAAAAAATCTTTGCATCAGGGTCCCGAGTGGCCCGCAAGTTTGATTCCCGGTCATGCTGCTTATCATCAGCAGCCGGGGCCCAAGAGAGCAAAATTGGCAGGAAGATGGCGCTCTCTCCCCATCACTACTAAGTAATATCTGCTGGCTCAGGCATCTGACAGCCAATCCATCAGAGCTAGGGATCCAGCATTTTCTTCTAAGCGCAATAGGCTGCCCAGCAACGATGTATTGGCAGAAGTTCCAAAAGAGGTAGTGGCTGACTTTTACATGCATAAAAGGAGGCCTGTGGTTGTCTTCACCCTCCTATAATCAGGGATATTACAAGTGAATTAGAGAGCCCCAACATATGGGAGGGCTGATTGACTTAAAAAATTGGGTTAAAGTAAAAGTATCTTTGCATCATGCAAAACAATTAATGTTTTCCCTATAATTATGATCAAGTCAAGATTCTTTTAAGGATTGGTTTGAATACTTCAGTACTTCACACAAAATAATTCAAAACCATAACGTTTCAGATATAATCAAGACTACATTTGGTTTTTATTTGATTCACAAAGAATATAGGACGTCCTTTTGATTTGTACAGTTCATTTAAAACAACAGTAGTCAATCCAATGAGCTTTCCAATCAAGACAGATTAATTAAAAGCAGCAATTAAGAGTAAGTACTTAGCTAGTTAGCTGGCAAAGTAATCTTATCTAAACAGCTTCTATGCTCTTGTACTGCTTCCATGTTCACTAATTTGCGGTGTCATAATATAACTACTTAGTAAACTTAAAAGCTGTTGGTTAATATTTACTTGTACTCAAGTAAATTATAAATAAAGTAATAGTACTTTTAGGATTTTCAGTACTCATCTACTTAAAATACAAAAAAGAATCCTTAGATGAGGACAACAAATGGCTAAAAGCTAAAGGTAGCAAGGTAGCCACCTGCTAATCTGCCTTAACATTCTGCGCTGAATAAAGATAGAATCAGTGTTATCTTTATAATTTAGTTTGATGTGATAGTTGCTAATGCTAGCTTGATTGTATTCATTAGACTACAGCTAAGAGGCTAGGCTAATACTTAAAAAAGCCAGAACAACTTTTTAGCCATTGTAAGAAAATAATTAGCTGAGTATATGTTAAAGGTGAGGTCAGTGGCTTAAATAACAACAGTGCTGACCACTTCAGTTTGAGGTCCTTAGCTAGGGTGGCCAGACGTCCTCTTTTACCCGGACATGTCCTGTTTTTGAGACTTAAAAAATGTGTCCAGGTGGAATTTCACGAATGTCCAGGATTTTGTTGTACTCAAGAAGCGTTTTGTTCACAAACTAGTCTCGCCTTCCCGCTATTGCATTTGGTTTTCTTGAGTGAGATATTATGCTATATTAAATGGAGACCCCGCTGAAATCCAAGCCGGTTTCCCTTTAGGATGCCACAAGCTCATCGATTTGCTCTGCTCTTTCTTGCTAACATGTGATTGGCCTTTGCCGCTGTCACTCCCTCAAATGAAGTCTGGACTGCAATTTGGCCGGCAGTCCGTTAACTTGTTGAGCGTTTGTTCTGCCTGTGTCACGTCAGCTAGACATATTTTAATATCAGCGGTTTCATATTAAAATTCATTAATATTTACTTTTGAATGTGTGTCTCTATGTGTGTATACCAGTCTGTGATAAGCCATCTATTTACATGCCTATATAAATAAAGTATAACTGTTATTCAAAAAATAAGAATTTCTGGTTATTTTTAATAAAAAAATTAGGTATAATTCTGTGTAAATAAGATCTATTGACCATACAGTCCAAACATAAGTGTAACATTGGTGATAATGAGCTGAAGTGAAGTTGACTGAAAAAGACTGGGTGATAATTTTATGCTACATGCTTTTAACAGTTTATTATTTATAAATAATATGTAATAATGTATTAATATTTTATTAATGATTCATATTAATGTTTATTATTGTATTATTCATAATAACGTTTTATAGTTATTATTAGTATGTAATTAATAGTTACTAGTAATTGTGACCCCGCCAGGGAAAACCAGGTCATTCTTTTTTTTCAAAATTAGATTTTTTCAAAACAACTTTTTTGTGAATTTAAGTTTTGTTTTTGATCAAAATATGTACTACCATAAATATCTGAGACTATTATCTTTCATTTACAGCAATAAAACCAAGTGGCTGAGTTTTGTCACTAATGTGAGTGATATGACCCCTGGTGGGGTCACAATTATTAATAAAGTATAAATCATAATTTGTCAATGTTTATTAATAATGAATAATAATAAAATTTGTGTTTATGCACCCAAAAAATAATAATATTTGAACATGTAATACATCATATATTAACATAATATATTTACAAAATACTATTTCATTTCTTTTTCTTTGAACTGAACAGATTAACATACCATTTTTAATTCTCTCTCTTGAATGATTTGGTTGTTTTAAAAAGTTCAACCAACTGGGCTGCATTTACAATCACTGCAGCACATTCTATATAAAATGCATATGTCAGATTTATAAATCATGTTCACATATTATTCTACAGTAATTATCAAAATATCACATCAAAATCCATCAATGTGCATTACAACTTAGTCCAGCCTTTAAATAATTTCAATTTTCCAGAAATTGAATAAATAAATATATACACACACGCACCCATACACGCACACACAGACACACGCATTTATAGCAAGCATGACAATCACTGGTGGCACAGGAACAAGCTACTCGTGTTCTTCAGAGGAGCATCATTGTTATTTAAACATTCAGACATAAATATGCATTCATGAATATTAAAGCACATGTCCCCCAGAGACAGGATGTCCTGCCAACACATTTTAACAGCACGGCCTTCATCCATGCATATGTGGCTTATATCCAGTATTACAAAAAATAAATAAATAAAATACGCCATTAAATGTATGCTAGAGCTTAGTTTGTCCTTCAAAAGGAGCCACAAACTGAATATGTTCAGAATTAGTGGTGATGTTAGTCTCTGGAGTATTAACTTTAAATAAATGTTTTAAAAATAGCAAACCACACTCTTAGGTCATAATACAATAGCAAGTGGGCAAGAATTGTCAATCATCATAGACACTAATTGTATCTCCGTTTAATCCAATTATAGCAGCATAACAAGGGATAGTACACACCAGGGGCAATAACCATACATCATATCACCTGTGTTTAATGAGAAAGTTATATAGCTTTTTACCTGTTATATACCTAGATTTACATTTACAAAGCTGTATTGACAGCTTTGACTTTTCTGCATTCTGTCTTTTTTACATTTGAGAAAAAAATGGCAGAAATGTAAAAGATATTTTTTACGTACACAGTTGATTTATATATATATATAATATATATATATATATATGCCACGCTTATATTATATATCATATAATGTCATACGATACTTGCATGTGTGATGTCATATTTCAGCCTAATATTTTGGGTCTGGTCTTTCCTCACTGGTAACTGTTTACAGAGGCAGTTAAAATAGAATAGAAAGGTCATGGCGGCACACGCTGACTGTGTCCAGGTATGCATATCATACATACCGAGTAGGCACCATTTTTCAGACTTAATACATGATTTGTGCTGAAAAGTAATTCCTTCAGAGAACCTGCCTTGCATTATTTTCCACCCTAATTGACCCACTTAAAGCAGGCAAATGATTTTCATTCAAAAATTTCCACTTCAAGAGTTCTGTAATTAGCATTCCTTATACATCTAATAAAAAAATCTCAGAGCCCTAATTGCACTGGGTTCACTTTGTCTGCTCACCATGCTGGTTCCACAAACTCAAGCTAAAACAATTTTAAAAACCCAGACATGGCAATGTTTTTTATAAAGATTCATTGGCCTGAAAATGCTGTTTATTATGTGTCTAATTATGAATCTCTGCCAAATTATTTCTGTTCCCTGGGGGTTTGGGGCGAGATTCTGGTGATTCAAAATAGTTCCAATTTTTTTTTTATCTGAAAGGCAAAAATGTTAAAATATTGCTAAAACAGTCAGTATTGGCTGAATTTTGTATCAAAGACATTGATATTCATTGAATATTCTTTGATTGATGTGTTGTATAGCAATCATTCCTTTCAGTTACCAAAACATATTGGGTTAATTACTTTATGGAAGAACTAATTATTGCAATTACTATTAAAAATAAATATCAATTGTGTTTTATTAATACTGCATATTGTGAGACATCAGTGTAACAAATTAAGTCCATTATTTTAAGTCAGATATTTATAAACCAGATATTTATAACCATGTGGAGCAGTAGAGATAAACACCATATATCAGACATTAAGCTGTTTAATAAAGAGGTATCTGAATAGTTTTCAAAATAACTGGAAATATTTTGTTTTCCAAGCTACTTTCATTATAAAGTTTGGAGGGAACATGAAAAACCGTGATGGGACCAGTTCCAGTGACACTGTACCCTGCTGTGCTGAGCTTTAACTTTGGAAATGTGCAGAGATCTGCACTAGTTTGAGTCCTAAAAACTGTGCCAATTCCTAAAAGACCCAACATCCTGACTGATTTTAGTGGCTTGTCAGATCACAGTCCCTCTTTGCCTCACAAACAGATTGCCTTTTAATGCCTGAGCTTTAATTTTAGCCGCCAAATTCCAGGGATGTCAGCAATTTTCTTCTTTGATCTGACTGAGGATCTGGTGCTTTGACAAATTCAGGACTTATTTTTTCTGCATCCACCAACAAAGTAAAAAGGCCACTGTGCATTAATCTGCAATGCTAGTTTCTATGATAAAAAGCACACTCAAATATTTTCAGAGGCATTTTCTAAAGACGTTTCTTTGGTTATGTGCGTAAACAACTTGACAATATGAAAGACCTACAGTTACTATTTACTTTTATTTATTTATGTATTTATTCATACTATTTTTCATTCAAATCCCATTGCTAGTATTTGGAAAAGCTTGTCTTTTCAAACTGGACTGAGGCAATTACCTTTAAAAGTGAAAGAACTGTACCAAATATGTAACCAAAAGTGGGATTTTCAGTCCCCATCCTAAGGGACCCCTTCCCTGCATGTCTGTTTTTGAGTTTGATTTAGCTCCAATTCTCCAGAGGTTCATGAACTGAATTAGATGTATTAGAAGCACAAAGACAACACTCTATGTGGCTGTGGCCTCCCCAGAAATATGGACCACTTCCCAAAAATCTAATTGTGCAATTCTTGCCTTCAATATTCTGAAGTCACCATGTTCTTTTTAGATTAGATTCTAACTTTTTGCCAATGATATCACACACAACGGAATTTGATGTAAGCATTTAACCCATCCATTCAGTCAGTCACACACACACACACACACACACACACACACACACACACATAAGGCTGTGAGAACATGTGTTTGAAGCAGTGATCAGCACTATCCAGCCCTCTCTTGCTCAAGGGCACTTCAGTCATGACCTGCCTGGGGATTGAACTAGCGACCTTCTGGTCACAAGACCAGATCCATAACCACTAGAGCCCCAGCTCCACTTTGTCTCCCAGCAGACACAGCACTGATAATGGAACCTTCTCCTAGATCAGGGGTGTCCAAACTTTTGCCAGAAGGAGAAAAATATGTGCAGTCATGGGCCCCAGACTTGTAGCCCTATAGTAGTGCTATAAGAGTTTTTTTGATGGTCATGGTACATTTTTAAAGTAATCCAAAAACCAGCATTCCATCAGCTCTGACAATTCACACACAAAACTGCATTTAAAATACATTTTGCACAAAAATTGCAAGCCTGGCAACATTGAATTTCCTGTGTTGCGCTATAAGTTGAGCTGCCTTGTAGTCCTGGCAACATTTTCCTGCACTTGGTTAGCACAAAAAACATTTTTTTTGCTGAGCTGACAAGCTAGCTGCTAGATGTTTCACCTTCTGTTCTTGTTTAACACCAGTGTATGACCAGAAAATTGATGTTTCATTTCATAATGTCTAGTAACATTATACTTCTTCATTACAGCAGCTGTTTACTGACAAATGGACACACTTCCCTCTGAATTCAGTGAACAAATATTCATTTTCACAAAACTTCGTTAACATTTTGCATTTGAAGGAAAAAGGCGATGTGGAACATTTTAGACTGTTTTAACGTGATAGTGACACCCAGTGTTCAAACTAGCAATCTCCTTTTTGACAACCTGTTTTATAGCAGGCCAACTTTAATTTTATTTCTAAAGTACCTCGCGGACCATTCCAAAAATGGTAAATAGACTTTCCACATGGCTATCCTAGATAAAAGCTGATCAGATTGATGGTCAGCTTTCTTTAAGGATTCGCTGCTCTGGCTATCATATAACCTTTAGAAAATTAAGATGTAAAATAATTATTCAAAGGGACTTCAAAGAAGAACTACTTTTGTTGGCCCAAATAACTTCTTAGTTAATTATTCTTAATTAAAATTTTGTAAATGTTAGTCAAGAATCATTTAGCGACCTTTATGCTAACAGAATATGAACTAGTGAAATCTTAAACAGTCACACAGACTTTTTATATTCATCAGTAGATATAATGCTAATACATGGGCACCTTCAGAAAGACTGTTCATCAGGTTGATTAGTCAGACATGGCTAAATGTTATCAATGTTCAGAAAGACCCATCACTATCAGAAGCCGCCGTCCACTGCTGGGTGTTATTTATTTTCTGACAGGTGGCCAGCAGCAGTCCCAGAGATACATATGCTAATGACAGAAGCATAGGCAGAGCACTCTGCTCATCCTCCTGATCACATAAGACTTTCTATTACCACTGTGTGGAAGTTTGCTTGAAAAGTGAAGCATTGCACTTCTCAACAACATCAGCATTGACAAAAAAGTGTATATTTTGTTTGTCATTTTTGCAGACACATTTCCCATCTTCTTGCACATCATGTTTTTATATTTAACACCCTCTATACCTGAACTGTATCTAACATCATTATCCATTGAACCAGATCAGTGATCTTACATCAGATCGGTTTTACTACACTAATCAGCCATAAGAATAAAACCCCTGCCTTATTTCTACAATCATTTGTTAGATACAATTCTAGTATAGAGGATGTTTATTGTTCATGTATTGTTAATTTTTTTATGAAAAAAATTCAGTACACTGATGAGGTGGTGGTGTGCTACACTAATATGATTAGAGCAGAGCTGCTGGAGTTTTTAAACACCTCAGTGTCACTGCTGAGCTCAGAATAGTCTACAAACCAAATAAAATCTCTAGCACCTCTGCTGTGTCTGATCCATTTATACCAACCATGTCAGTGTAAATGCAGTGCTAAGAATGATACACCACCCAAATAATACCTGCTCTGTGGTGGTCCTACCCATTGAAGAACAGGTGAAAGGAGGATGACAAAGTATACAGAGAAACAGATGGACTACAGTCTGTAATAGTAGAGCTACAAAGTGCACTTATATGGCCAGTGGAGCTGATAACATGGACAATGAGTATAGATACAAGAAGGTAGTTTTGCAGTTACTGACTGTAGCAACCTTTGCTGTAGCATTCATCACAGACAGGACTTGTACTGGGATAGCAGTGTCTTTAGCATGAGTACTGTATATAAGGCGCAGAGGCAATGTAATGGTTTTCCCCCCCACTTACTGGCCAAAGTAGACCTAATTTGCAGGTGGTGTTAGAATATGTAACTTATCTGTTGATGCACAATTTGTTAACCATTATGTAGTCCTTCATCAGTGTTCGGATTCTGACCATCACTCCAAATGTTTGCTGGCAGACCCACTCAGCATTAGAACATTGCTGCTGTACCCAACACACTCATACTATAAAAAGATGAGCTATAGTCATTGTCAGTACACCTACAATGACTACCAAAAGGTAGGTATGTCTAATGAAGCTTTAATAAGGGTTAGTACACTATTATTTAAAAAATTGCTGTGCAAAATATGCTCATACATTTGTATTACATACTAAGCCATTACTATGTTGGCCACTGCAGTGCTGAGAATGCTCTGCCATCTGTTATAGTTTATGCCATTTAATTATAGTATGCAGTTGTTTAAAGCTGCTTTTGAATATTGCACAACAGAAAAAAAGTATATAAATACAATTCTAATGGACAAAAATATGCTTACACAATGACAAAAACATTCACAAATAGTTTTATTATTTTTTCCAATTAGATTTTTATTCAAATATCAAAAGCCACTCAAACATCTTCAGAGCATAAAGCTTTGCAGGATTAATACACTATGACAGGCTTTTATGCCATGGAGTTTTCAGCACTTTCTAAATTGTCCTCAAGCACAGTTGAAAAGAAAATGAAGTCCTTCACTTGCATGCATGCATTTCTCTGCTAGCATTCTTATCATCTGGAAGAACAGCCCTTTTGACATTTTCACACTTTGCTTTGGTAAATTTGATGGAGCTATAAAGCTTCAACACAGCTGTTCAACACCTTGAAAATAAAACACCATACTGCTATCTTATCAAGATTTTTTCAACATCTCTCAGTCAGCCTGCATGAAGAAGCCCACTTCCACTTCTCTAGCCTACAGTAAATGACACAGCAAATGAGACTCAATGACAGTGAGTGACAGTGTCATCTCCTGAGCTGTGCTCTAGGCATTTTCCACATACAGCCCTGAAAAACATAGCCACAGCATTAACATCAGCCTTCTCCATCTGACACATGGGCGAACTCATAGCACACCTGCTGTGGACAGGCCTTTAATGACCCAGCTGCCTGCTCCCAGTGCACTCTTTATTTTACATTTCTATTCCACTTTCTGCCTGGGAGACTGGCAGGAAGAATGTATTTTACCAGGAAAATGGTAAATGGCATCAGTGTACAATACTGCCTGTGTTAGTGGTTTGATGATATATATTGTATATAAAAAACACACACTCAAGTTGATAAACACATACATGCATATGGTGTAAATGAATAGATTACATTATTCAGACTTAACAGAATGAATAGATATTGTGCTCTGAAAAACAAATGGGAATACAGTGGTACCCCTAATTACAAGCATCCCCACTAACGAGTATTCCAGGTAACGAGTCGAGATCTCGGAATATTTTTGTTCCAGGTAATGAATAAAATTCCAAGTAACGAGTAGCGTAAATTAGTTCAAGTATGCCAACCACTAGGGGTGCAGCGGTCGTAGCATCCCCTATATGTTAGCATAGAAGAAGAGGTCAGTCATTACCTTTGACCGCTGTTCAGTGAAAGTGAAAGTGCTAGTGAAAGCGACACAAAGACAGCAAAAGGTAGTGAACAAGAAAGTTAGATACATTTTACTTTTACTTTTCATATGATAAGTGTAACCATGCCATACACGTACGCCCGTCCTTCTCTCCTCCTTAGCCTATTCTGTTGCACCTGTCTTTTGTCTATTTTGTTACCTCTGTCTTTCCACTATTTCTGCCTTTCTTTTTTTCACAATTTTCTGTTACTGTTGTCCTGTTGACTGGATGGTCAGTGGCTAAACTTGGCTACTGTCCAGCCTTTATAACCCATGGTATCCCAGCTTTTGGTGGGATGGCTGAGGGTGTACTGTATGTGGATTTGTGCACACCAATAAACCAACTTCCCAGACTACGTCGGCTGGTCCTGTGATGTGAATGGTCTGAAAAATATATTGGTTAATTTGTCTTTCTACATTAGCTATTGTTTTGGTATATACTTTTTCCTAAATTAATAATTGTTTGATGCAATAAACCACAATGACAGGCAACCACTAAGCTGTCTAATCTCTTTTCACTACACACTTTAAGACTGTAATTACTGCAGACACAACTTGCTATATTCATACTCACTGTGGAATTAAACCACCTCATACCAGTGCAATATTTAGTGCAATGCTATGTCTGTCAATTTTATGTCTTGCTACTGTAATTCTGCAATTTCCTTTAGCAACACTAAAATTTTAAAGCATTCTATAGCATAAGTAGCAACACACAATTGTCACCATTGAGTTAACTAAGTACATTTTCATGCATTAAGTCTTTAATATACATCAGGACTTTTATATTTGTTAGAATATTATATTGTTTCTATAGTTTTGATACCCATTAACGTGCAAATCCTAAATTCCAGACTGCATTTACCATTCAACTTTGCATATTCATTACATTTTTACTTAATCTAACCTCTGCCCTAAAATACATTTTAAAGCAGACATAGCAAGGAGTCCATGTCCATGAACAACAGACAAAAATAAACAGGCTATCACTGGGAAGAATGAATAAGTTAAGGCAAGAGAATATAATGTTTGACATAAATAATATAAATTATGACACAAAATTGACCTTAAAAAGGTGCTCTCTGTATGGAAGTCACAAGGAGCAAAGAAAAAAAGCGGAGGCTTTAGATCAGCATGAGCTTTTACTGCATGCCTTACAGAGAACTGTGGGGCGAGAGACAATGATTGTGACTGGCAGTTCTGAACTCACCCCACCTCTCCGCTTTGGAGGATAGCACGTGAGCAGAAGGAGTCAGGAAGAGAAGATGCTACATTAGAGAGTGAGAAGGCTGCACACATGCAGATCCAGAGCATCTGCTCTGAAATCACTGCACGCCACATTCATACCATCAAACACTAACACAGCAGAGCTGCTGGAGTGTTTTTAAACTGTAAACTCCACCTTTGACCTGATGAGTACATAAATATGAAAGGCAATAAATCTAAAAAATATTTTAACAGTCTCAAACCACTCTTTCAATACATTAATTTCATTTAAAAAAAGATTAATTTCATGGGTCAGGATGCAGAGGTGAGATCCAAACAGAAGACGTTATTAAACTCATCAACAAACAAACAAACAAACAAAACCAAAACAAAGCTGAAGCCCTGGCCACAATGTATAAGACGAAAGCATATTCATTCATGAACACTTGTAACCTTAAGCATCAACAACATTTAATGACTGACAAAAACTATAGGCATGAGGAAGCTTAAATAACAAAGGCAAACAAAGGGGGAATGACCAAGCAGGGCTGTGGGATGAGACGAAAAACTTACATTAACCAAACAGTATAATGTGATGAGTGCGGGGACATAAAGACATGACATGGACGTACAACAAACAGCACATGGCAACAAGACACGTGGACACATAACATATGGGGAACAAAAACATAAGAATGTGGACCGTGTCGGAGGAGTGAGGGTATGAAAAGTTTAAGCAATTGTTTTCTGCAACTGTAAAGCTCAAAGCATTTGATTTTTATCATTTCTTAATCCATCTATTCATTCATTTTCTTAACCATTTAATCCTGTCAGGGTTGTGATGAGGCCTGATACTTCTTCACCGGATGCTGGGCAGCGCAGTACACTAATCTAATGGTAGCTAGGGCTGGGCACTAATCCATTGAAGGGCACACATGTTTTCAAACTGTGGGAGAAAACTGAAGACCACGGAGGAAACCCATGCAGACATGGGGAGAACATGCAAACTCCACCCAGATAGGGACTCAAACACAAGACCCCAGCACTGAAAGGCAAGCATGCTTACCACCATGTCATTCTATAATATCCTAATATTACAGTAGATTCATTTAATACAAGTTGTTGTTAAGTGTGTTAAATGAATTATCAGTGTCCTTGATTTCTAATAATCAGTATTAGGCCTGAAAAACAACATGCTCATAAATAAATAAATAAATAAATAAATAAATACATAAATAAATAAATAAATAAATAAATAAATAAATAAATACATAAATAAATAAATAAATAAATAAATAAATAAATAAATTGAAATAAACTTACTATATGTACCATATGAGTAGCATGTATTAGAATGTAATGTCTGGTCCTATGACATCCACTTAGTTTGCAATATTAGCTTTTTATAGCTCTGTAAATTGAAAGAACTCTATGAGCTTGGGCAATTACAGCACACATTACTGAAATGATATGGTAAGTGCAGAACATAAATAATGCTCTTTTAATGGTATCAGCATAAAAATAGAACTTACAATGTACTTCCCCCAAAGCTTTTTATCAGGCGAATGTATTTTTGGCACAGTATATACAGTAATTTAAATATAATACAATAAATGCCAACAGAAATGTCGTCAGAGAGAATGTTACGCTAAACTGGGCTACATTTCCCACATATGTTGTTGAACAACTACTATTACTAAATGATACAGAGGATATGAATTTATACAGTCAACGATTACAATGATGGTAGCTCAGTGCCCCTTTTGGAAAGAATCTTGCCCGAGGTCTCTTATAGTGTTGTGTGAAACCTGGGTATGAGCCTGTTACATTGGGAATCAGATGTGTTACACACTACACCATCAACAGCTATTTTAATAGTTTTTTAACAGGTAAAGACAAATGTTTATTATTCAACTCTACTGCCATTTTGTACCCCAAGGAGGAATATTTTGGGAATTAAGGTAGAATTTAAAGATTTATCCAAGACTCCAGAGCTTCTAGAGATTTATAATAATATACATATTTATAATAGAACTAAAGACAACCTTGACTAACCGACCAGGTTTTCATTTTTACAGATATGATGCGACATAAGTCACACATATAAACATTTCTAAGAATTAAAAATCAAAAAAAGATGAAAAACTAAACATAAACATCATCAAAGCTGTGATTTAATTTCTCTTTAAAGATAAGAAACTCAGAAATGTTGAAAGTTCAGTGAAAAAAGGGAAAACAGGCTCATAGATAAGTGACACGGCGAGACCTCGTGCAAAAGGCCCACTGACTAAAAAGAAAAAAGAAGCATGAAAAGCTGGGTTAGGATTAAAGGCAAAGTGGTGCTGAAACCTGATGCAGTGGCAGTGGAATAATGTATAATTCAGGGATCCAGAGTGGACAGAATTCAATGGCTGAATAAGTAAGATTGTGGGTGAAAATACTTTAAAGCCATTTACTTTTTCTCTGCTCATATCCGTGGATCATATGCTGGACTGCCTCGTTGGAGGAGATTGCGCTTGGTCATCTATACAGAGAGATATGTCAGTGCAGAGACAAAGCAGAGAAAGAAGCATGTCTGAGGACCACATCTAATATCACTGTGATGACAGGTGAAGAGAGTGGGTTGAAATTGCATCTCCAAATGGTCAGGGCTCTGTGTACTGAGCTCGAAATGAAGAGCACCTGTTGGCATGGACAGCTACCTCTGAGGACGTACACACCAATGAAAGCAAAGGGGATTGAAAAAACTCACAAACACACGACACAAACACACAGCAAATCACTCCAGCCATCCTGACTGAGACGATGAGATGCTGCGAGAGGCTCGTCCCCTGGTGGCCCGACACCATTAGTCTGCTAGAGAGGCTCTCTGAACTGAAGAAGAGAGGCCTTTCATTTAGCTGACCCCCCTTTATCCCCCTCCACCTTCACCTCGCTCTTGAGAAATACACAAAACTAACAAGATGGAATAGAACAGTATGTGGTGCTCCCTCTGTCTTGAGAACCTGACTTATTACAGCTGGATTTCAGTCGCAGTCTCTGGAGACTTTAACCCTATTTCATCTGGATTAGGTTTACGTGATTAATTTAAGTCATTACTGACAAGATGTGCAAGTTCAAGTACAGTGCCTGTTGTTTTGGCAGTCTGTCAGTAACTGTGGAGTGAATGGCCTTCTGTAAATTGGCTGAACCCAGGAATGTCTGACTTATTACTGTATAGCCTTGATTGAATCAACTTCATGCTACTGTAATAACAAGACCTGCTAGCAGACTCAGTAATGCCTCATATTTCTATTATTACAGACCTCTAACGAGTGTAATTTTGGAATCAGCAACATGCTCAAATAAAGAAATTAATGTGTTTTCACCATATGGTAAACAAAAAAAAAAAAAGTCAATATATTCTCTCATGCATACGGTTTGATCTTGAATATGCTATCCTCTCAATTATGAGGTCTTCATGTACAAAGTATATGCAAATACACATGTACACAAACAAACACAACTGTGCATTTAATTAGTGCAGTGTAAGGCTACTAATATACAACACCACCATCTATGCAAATTGTAGCCTGCTAAAGTCAGTTAAGCTGTAAACATGGGAAAACCTGTGTATTTCACGATCAATTCAGTATTTGTGATTCACTATTATTCAGCAACATTTTTTTGACTAGTTAATAATGACCATGTCATTCAGAAGATTCAAGGACAACCAAGGTTAATTTTGCAAATTAATTTTGGAGCATTTTATGTATCATAGCAATATTTTGAAAATGAGCCTTATCCATAAGTTAATGGGAAATTACAAATTCATGACACAAAAAAAATCTAAGGATGGTTTTTGCTACATAATGTGAATATATACACTATTGGTCAACAGTTTCAGAACACCCTAATTTCCAGGTATTTTACTGAATATTATTCAGTTTAATGTCTCATTGCACTCTTAAATGAAAGTACAAAAGTTAAATAAGACATCATGGAATCAATTTATAGATCAAAATGTATCTAAACTTTGGACTCATCAAAGTCGCACCTTTGGCAGATATAACAGCTGAACACACTCGTGGCATTCTTTCTACAAAACATCAAATATTTTTCAAACAGTTCTTCCCAAATCTGTTGCAGAAGTTCACATAAATGTTGCCACTTGGAGATTTGCTTTGCTTCCACTCTTCTGTCCAGTTCATCCCAAATCAACTGGTTGGAGACTTTTCCTGAGGTGGTTCTGGCAGAGCTTGGACTTATGTTTTGGGTCATTATCTTGATGTAGGATGAACCTGTGACCAAGTAGCCACATACCAGAAATGTTCTAAAAATGTTATAAAACATTGGACCTGCAGTGTACATCCAAACCTGGCTCTCTGTAATAATTTGCAATCTAGTTATTTGTTTATTGCTATCTGCAATATCTGCAATAAACCATCCAGGTTATCTGCAATACTGTATATTGCACTTCTGGTTAGATGCCAACTGTATTTTATTGGCTGTGTACCTGTGCTCTACACAATGAATCAATCAAACTTAATCAATTGCAGAATCTCCCTGTTTACAGTTAATAAAATTTCATTAATTTTTATAGTTCACAGTTTTACTGTGTCCTAAACCACATCAACTAGTGAGACATTGAATAAGATCTGAATATAGTTTGAGCAGATTAAGAATAGTATTGTTGTATTTATGGAAACAGTTGCTACTGGATTAAGCAGGCAGTGACTTCAGACAGAAGCAGAACTGGTCAAAGACTATTCTTGGATCAGATTTCTGTATATCCGTGATGGTCATCGTCATTAAAACTAATTGTAGATCAACAGAGTTCAGATTAGAATTATTGTCCAAGATGACTGATGCATAATTTTTTTGTAAGGCTCAGAGCAAGTCATATTTGCATCCTACACCTCATCACAGAGTCTAAATTACACAAACACATTAATTGCACATTATGTATATACCAGTGGCGATTGCTCCAAGACTGCAAGGGAAGCTTAGCTTCCCCTAAAATGTCAAAAAATAAGTGATCAATAATATACTGTTGTGTGTACATGTCATTG
>BRDA01082136.1:0-10385 GCA_036984385.1 Crenuchus spilurus | reverse complement strand
ATATATATATATATATATATATATATATATATATATATATATATATATATATATATATATATATATATATAATTATTCAGAACAATTTAAAAAGTGTATTTTAAGTATCAAACAATGTTATAATGCACAACTCTTACATAACAGATTTCTCAGGTTCTCAGAACAAAACTTTGAGAGGCTGTTCATAGCTCCATCATCTGCAATGCATTTGCTTGTTTAGTTTTGCACTGGAGCTAATGTAGACAGACGTAGTTTATAACCACCACTTCAAATTGTGCAAACTGAAAGCCTGAGACATCTCTCACTCACCTCAAACTTACAGATATTAAGTAATCCCAAATGTATGTGCTTTTGTGGTTGGTGATGAAACTGATATACTGTTATTTCTGGCTAAGGACACTGAAGAACTGATCTACACTGTATGACCATTACACACCGGCAGCAGAACAGTAGAAACTTGTGTCTAACACTGCATTTATTAGAACCCCTACTGTGTGCCACAGAGCAGTTTGAAGCTTTTGTGGTAACTGCTGTTTTTGGGAATAACTAATAAGCTATCTTCCATTCATACTCATTTTCTTTAAAACAGCTACTTAAAATTAACACAGGTTGGTGAAATATCAAAAGGGTACAGTTGAAATTCAGACTTTGTAGCGGTGACAGGATTTCATTACAAAAACCACATAAACAAGTCAATTTGAGTTGTTGAACACATCTAACAACCTAGTGATGCATTTGTAATGGTAACTGGTTGCTAGGTTCTATTACGTGGTCAGATTAGCTCTGTAGCTCCAGCACAAAATGGAAAAATTTAAATGGGAAAAATGTGGAAATATTTAGATTTTTTGCCAAAGTAATTTTGGTTTTCAGTTTTTAACACAACACAATATTTCACTGTGTCAAATGGACTGATACTGTTATGGTGACCGTGATGTAATGCTGATGAATACTCATTTCTCTCTCTTTCTGTTTCTGCAGTGGGAGATCAGTGGATGAATTACATCTCATTTGGAGGTCTGAGGACGCATGCAGAGCTGGAAGGCAAGCTGGTTACAGAACTAATCTATGTCCACAGCAAAATGCTTATCGTAGATGACAGTACCGTCATCATTGGTAAGTAGAGGACTCAGAAGCAGTGTTAGTTTTATTATTTTATTATAGGCTTAGCATTCTATCAATTACTGTAGTTTATAATGCATGCCTTTATAGCTGATGATATAAAAATACTACAACGTATTAGAAACCTTTGAAAGATAAATGGTGAAATGGCGCCACCTGCTGTCTTGACATTGTTATATCTACCTCTGCCTGATTAGACAGTCTCAGTTATGGCATGTGTGATCATTTGGTCTGTGGCTTTGAAAGTCTTTTCATGGTTAGAATATTGATTTTTATTACAAATGGCATTCTGGATATTAACCTATTGTTCGCTCCTTTGTATCTGTGCATGTCTCACACTCTGTTGGGTTTCCTTCATGAAGATAAAAGGTTCCTCTTCTTCCTTTTCACAATTTCAGGCTCAGCGAACATCAATGACCGCAGTATGCTGGGAAAGAGGGATAGTGAGGTGGCCGTCATCTATGAGGACACAGAGACTGAGAAGTCTGTTATGGATGGAGAGGAGTACCAGGCAGGACGCTTTGGACTGCACCTTCGTCTGGAATGCTTTAGGTAACCACATGCTTTTTTTGTTGAGTGAATGCCTCTCTGTAAAGTGGCCTCTGGTCATCATCTGAACCATTCAACTTATGATACATTTGAAGAAATTTCCACAATAATCAGCCAGCTTTGATACTATTCTGTTGAAATGTTGCTGAAATTGACTGTTTTTCAGTACAGTGGATCTGCATTTTAAGTACATTTGGCAGCAGTCTTGTTTTTAAATGACAATAGATGGACAGATCACACTGATTCAGACTATAAAAACCAGTGTACTTTTCCCTGAACAGAATGATTCTGGGAGCTAACACAGACCCCAGCATAGATGTCACTGACCCCATCAGTGACCATTTCTACAAGGAGATATGGATGTCCACTGCTGCTCGTAATGCATCCATCTACCAAAAGGTTATTTTTTATTTTTCACCCCTTACTCGTGTTCCGTAAGATAATTTAATACTGTTTTTTGTTGCAACTGCTAATTGTAAATAATTCAAAGGCTGTGCTTCAGTTTGAACACTGTGCAACATATTCACACTCTCTAAACTATGTACTGCACTTCATTTAGTACCTGCATTCTTATAGGTAGTAGTATATTTGAAGGGAATGCTTCGATAGTAACCATTCCTAACAGAGTAGTGGTGGGATTTGCCCCAACAAGCAGTCAAACACGTCTTGATCACTAACTTTTTTTTATCTGTTATCCTTCAGAAACTGCCTATTCATTGTCTCTAAAATATGCACAGACCAACAAAATGGTTCAAAATATCTTGGAATAAAACAGCTGTACATTAAGGCTATGTTCACATTACCAGGCTGAAGTGACTCAAATCTAATCTTTTGCCTTAATGTGGCTCAGATCTGATCTTTTCAGGGCAGTGTGGACGTGTCAAATCCCGTCTTTTCAAATCATATTACAGTCACTTTCATATGAGGTACTAGATCAGATATGTATCCGATCCGTGGACTTGAATGTGATGGTCAGATCA
This sequence comes from Crenuchus spilurus, assembly GCA_036984385.1. Classification (NCBI taxonomy): domain Eukaryota; kingdom Metazoa; phylum Chordata; class Actinopteri; order Characiformes; family Crenuchidae; genus Crenuchus; species Crenuchus spilurus. The sequence continues at coordinate 7,737 of BRDA01082136.1, read as the reverse complement.
GATTTCATGTATCTTTTTGCTTGTACGCATCCGTGTACACAGCAAAAAGCAGCCAGCTGGCATTTATTCATGTTCTTCACCTGATCATGTACAGTCCACCACCTGTTTACTGTCCTCCTGAGTAAAACAGCATCACACATCAGCTACTAACACATCTGTTTTACTAAAATCAGTCCTCTCAAAAATACAAGGTTGCCAGATTTTGTAACAGAATATCACACTATACTAACAAAAGCTAGCCTAAAATCTGAAGTGACACAAACCTTTCAATGAGCTTTAAAATATAATCTTCTTCAAATCTTACTTTCTCATTCAGTTTCTTCTTTTATTTAGTGCAAAAACCCTACAAAGCACAGACTCTGAACTTTAATCAGCGACTGTGTTTTCGCAAACCTGGCAACCCTGCACAAATGACGTTTTTTGTTGCTGGTGACGTGTATATATGAATCAACATGCACATGCAAGCCATTTCAGAGACAGATTCATTCACATTACATACAGATACAGCTCACTTACATTTGTGAATGTGAACAATCAAGATAGTTAAATCTGATCTGAGTAAAAAGTCTGATTTGAGCAATGTGGCTTGTAATGTGAATGGAGCTTAACATACATTAAAGGAATGATTAGTGAAAACCTTTAATTTACAGATCTTTTTTCTCTTCCATAACATCAATTTTCGTCCTGTAGGTGTTTCGTTGTTTGCCTTCCAGTGATGTGAGGACAATCTTGGAACTAGAGGGCTACATAGCCAAGCCAGGTCTGGATAAGGAAGACCCTCCTCGGGCTCTGGAGGAGCTGAAGAAGATCCGTGGCTTCCTGGTCCAGTTTCCTCTGTACTTCCTCAGCGAACAGAACCTTCTGCCCCCCATTGGCTCCAAGGAGGCCATGGTACCCATGGAGGTGTGGACCTGAGAGGCCTGAAGTTTGTTCCTCTTGGACTAGGACTCTGCAGATGATGGTGTTTAACAGCTGAGCACACTGTCCACTGTCCAGACTCACAATGGGTTTTACAACAGAAGTGAGAAATGGAAACCAAAGGAGTGTAGGCAAGTCTTGATTAACAATCAGTTAGTCACTTGGCACTAATGTTGGTAGACAGGCTAATCTATGTTGTCCCTTCTGGAAATGTGATTTAATATTTCTTATTGTTTAATTCACAATTCTAACACTATGCAACCTGGCGAAAAAAATAACATATTACACCAATCTCATGCCTACTGTATGTATATAATCCACTTTAAGAACAACATACACTAGAATTTTAAATATATGACCTCACTCAGTTGCAGGTGTATTGCAAGTGTCTCGAAATCACAAATTTCAATTTAATTCAGTTCCGTTGAACATATATGGTAAAAGCAAGTCACCAAGTATATTTCTATATATGATGACCAACAAAGGAGTAAATACTACTATGGAAGCATTTTTGTTATTGTTATAAGTGATTGCAAAATAAAAAAATTAATAGAGTCAAAAACGCTATCATCAGATGCATTTTTACATAACCTGAATGCACTGATAATAATTATTTTAATGTCCTTGGTATCTTCAAACATTCCATGAAATGCTACAGTGTTTGAGCTGTGCGAGTTTTGTAAAGTGGTTTCTATTGCATGCCTTTTCTTTAGCTCGACAGTTCTGTGGCCTCTAATGCGTTAAATGCAATGCAGATCTTTTTTCTGTATTAAAGTGCCAATTATTAGTATCCAGTATATGCAGTATGTTGTTTGTAACACTGCTTTTATATATGGCTCTTTGTATTTTGCCTTGAATTACTGTAAGAATTATTACTGGGCTGGGCATACAGTATGCCATGTTTACTCTACATGGATTTATTTATTTAAATCGTTTTCCTGCTCAATCCAACATGCCCTGAACATTTTAAAGCCATCAAAGAACTTATTTTTGGAATGTACTCTGTTGAAGTGCCTCTGGGTATGTTTTGCGGAAACACCATTATTCAGTTCATAAGGTATATTTCCTCTTTTACTGATTTTGTCAACAGTAAAGAAAAGCATATGTGTTCACAGTCATGGAACAAGGATTAACAAGTCAGGAAGTGCTGTGTCATGACACTTGGATGTAGACTAGATGTTTTTACCTTTAACTATGAGTCAGTCTAAGGAACAAGTAAATAATATGTGCAATGAATGAAAAAAAAACATTTGTTGAGGCAGTGGTTTGTATATTTTAAAAGTATAAGCTTATGTGCTACATTGTAAATGGGGAAGCAAATCACTCTTGAGAACTGCTGGCAAAACACTCCACAAAGCATGATAAAAAGTGTATTTGTGCTGGCACTTTTGACTTATGTCTCTTTGTTAATTCTCAATTACTTTCTTGTTTTATTTGCACAGAGTATGAATTTTCTAATATACCATCAAGCTTGATTGACTATGTATACATGCACTTTACATGCACTGCTGTAATTAAACAGTAATTTTCATGTGATACGCAAAACTCATTGAGCTCATTGTCAAGGGTTTCATATCATTTATTGTTTGCTTTTTGCAAAGGTCATTACAGCATTAAACTCTCCCAATTTACTTGAACTGTAGAATATACACAGATGAGCAAAAAAGTGACCAATATGGTACTAAAGCTTTAATATCAGATCCTTTAAGACCTGCACGTTGAGAACATTATGACCCAGTCATCAGTGATTTTAGGTCTTGGCTTCTAAACATCATCCACTCAGTTCATAACAGCTTTTCATTTACTTCCTCACTCACACACTCCACGTGTGTACTGTATACACTTCCTCTCACTTTGTTTTTCCTCAGCTCTCCTATTATTTTAGGACAAGTTGTTTTCACTTTCCACCCATGTTTCTGCCAAAATGACAAAAATTAGGATAAAAAGATAAACCCCAAATAACCCCACAGTTTTCCAGCAAATCCATGTGGACTCTGAATCAAAAACAAGAAAAATAAGTGTAAAGACTTATATGTATACGGTTTATATTGTATTTCAGTCAGAGCAGAACTTCTGCCACTACAGTTTCAAATCCCACCCTCAAGGGTGGGCTGTCCACACCATCAAAACCTTCACACCATCCACTGATTCATAACAGCTTTTCTCAATGCTAATCCTCTCACACACTTCTCCTGCATACTGTGCAAGTCATCATCAAAACTTTCTCTTCCTCTGTTATTTACTCGGCTCTTGACAAGGGCTCGTTTCAAACCCATTTTTGACACCCACACTGTTTGTAATGCCTTGAAGACCAACAAATCAAAGCTTATCAAATTAGTCACAAGCCCACTATAAAATGTAAAAGAGCTTTTTTTGTTTAAAGGCCAAATCATGGTAAATGTAAAACATTTGTCACCTCACACACCTTCTATGAAGACATCAGTGCACAATTTAAACTGAACAGAATAAACTGAAAAATGCATTCTATGCCCTCTTCAGTATTTAATCACTGAAATGTAAGACATAAAGAATACTTTGATGCGAAATGCTGCATTGTAGAGAAACGTACAACTGATTTATGTACAGTGGTTGTGATGGAAACCAGGGGTTTCATTGTCTGCAACATAAATGCAGCTACTTTATTTACTATTTACTAATTAGGTAAAAAAACAAACAAAAAAACTGTAATTATTGATCATTTTACAGTGTACACTGATGAGCCAAAAGATTATGATCACACAGATCTGGGATATATTAGATGGTAAGGCTGGTGTGAAGACCTGTACGACTTTAACAAGGGCCAAATGACTAAGGTCAGATGACTGGATCAGGTCATTTCTGAAATGACTGGGCTTGTCAGGTGTCCTCTGTGGGCAATGCTGGACAAACAAATCCAATTCAGAGTGGCTCCACCTCACAACCTAGAGGTCTTAAAAGATCTCCTGCTAATGTCTTGATGTCAGGTACCACAGGGCACCTTCAGAGGTCTTGTGGAGTCCAAGAACCTGCAAGTCTGATCTGTTTTGGTGGCACGTGTTGGAAAAGTATACAGTATATTAAGCTTATGAGCATACTGGTAATAATGTTTTGGCTCATGTGCATATCACAATTGCAAGATGTTTAATCACAAAATGGTGATTTATGTACTGTAGCCCTGGTTTACACAGAATTGTGATATCTAATTCAGTTTTACTGTTAGGTGTGTGCATTTTTTGGGCAGCTACTACATTCTCCATGCGTAGCACTCAGTGTAACAACACGCTTGGACAAGACTAGCCTCTCATGTTAACCTTTGACTTCTTCACTCTTGTTAAATGGTCAAAACAAATGACATTGTCTCAGGAGGGACACTCAAAGTGGTGCTATCTTTACTGCTCAGGGCTGATGAATCAGACTCAAAGCCAGAATCTTATCAGCATCTTATCAGAATCTTACCTACTAGGGTTGCAATGGTATGAGAATTTTAGGCTATGATAACCGTCTCAGAAAATATTGTGGTATCATGGTTATCGCGATATCACTGTATTTTACATATATTATTATAAGTTACACTGACTCTTACAGAAATTAAAACAGTAGGTTTTTTGCTTACTAAGTACTAATGCCACACTCTACATGTACTCTTACAAGTAAAGATCTTGCATTTAAAAGCTTTAGTACAATCATGTATCACCATAAAAAAATATTTAATATCTGAGAAACTGAGCCTGACCAACTACTGTTGTAAGCATTAATTTTTTGGTTAATGGAAAATAATCAGATACTGCAGACAGAGTGGATTATTTATGGCATGATCCTTCTAATCGATTTCTCTTCTAAGGCTTTTACACCGAACCTGATTTTAATGGAGGAAAAATAGGCATGTAAATAAATGCCTTATTTCACATCGAGTCCGGAAAAATCCAAATTGGTGTGAAAGGCCCTTAACAAGGACACCACTGCAACCCTAATCAGTATACATTGCTTTTACGTCTTTGCTGCCAGGCGACTACTATGAATACTCCTGTATCTGACCACTCTTTTAAAGTTCTGAAGAGTTGTAACAGCCTTTTGTTTTTTTAAAAAAAAGAGGTCAAGATAAACTTCAAGGGTGAAGTAAATTCTGCTAGCAATAAAGTCTTGGTTTTCTCTTTGACCTGCTGCAGGGTTTAGTTTGTCTAAACATGGCTTAAACTTTAGGAGGAATAGGTGAAGAAAGCATTGCTATTTGTTGAGTTTCTCAGTTTTCTGGTCTGTTTGGTTTCTGCGACTCTGCTTTTAACTGTATTCTCTAGTATTTGTGTGTCAGGTCCTGACCTGTGACTTTTTGACTTCATGAAGTGTTCACAAGTGGGTGAGTAACAGTCATGAAACTCGTGAAAAGTGTTTGAAGTTGATTATTTACTTCCTGCAGGATCACCATAAAGCACTAAGCCAGAGGATTGCATGGTGAATGAAGAAGGAATCCCTCTTTAAACAACATTTTTTAATTTTCTTAAAGAAACATTTCATATCGTTACATATTACATATTTCTCTTATCTCAGATGTAGTCAGTCACCCATAACGTACTGTATCCTAAACCACATCAACAAGTCTGTGAGACTTTAATTAAGACCTGAACACAGTTTGAGATTCATATTATTGCTTATTATCACTATAATATCAACCTTCTAACTCTAGTAACTAAGAAAACAATTGCTCTATTGCACTATTTGTTATCTTGAATAAAGGACTTATGAAATAGTTTATTACTTGGGATAATTTTTTTATTTTTAAAAGTTATTTTATTGCATTACCAGTTCTAAGCTTGTTTTTTAGTATATGCAGTACTAACCCATAATACATTGTTAAGTCAAAATAAAGTTGGAGATTGCAATACCCTGTAGACACAAGAAAATAAAAGAGATTGATGTAGAATATAAACACTGGTCAAATTTCACACATCCTGTTTTTGTAATGTAATTGAAACACATTCAACAGATCTATGAAATTGCATAAGGAGTGTTTCAGCACAGACTGTTTCTTAAATGAGGTGACAGCTCATTTACATATATTAGTTTTAAAGTTACAGTAACAAAAACAGTTTTTAATTGTAAAGAGTTTATGAAAAATGCTCATTTTAAATCTTTTTCTTGTTATTTTTAGTAAATTAACCCACAAAAATAAGTAAAATCTAATATACAAGAAAAATGTTGATCAGCAGTTTAAGGCATTTATCTCAAACATGCTGAGATGTTGATCAGTGAAGAATGAATCTACAGCTTGTATTTTTTTTACTCTGTTCTCTACCTACAAATTTGCCAGGAAAATCCTTTTGGTTGCTTGTAGTTTCTCAGTTTCTTGTTGTTTGTTGCTTCTTGTTGCTATTTGAGGAGCCTCTGATAAGATTTCCCTGGCCTGATTAACCTACTTAATGTATGAATCATGCTCCATATGAATTCATGTGGAAATCATTGCATAACTCTGGCTATGTCTAATAATGTCTTCTAGAATAAACAGCTTGTGTCAGCACAAGGTTCATCCTCTTCCGTTAAAATACTGTTTACATCAGTTTTTAATAGGCAGGATGATACAGATATCACCATTCACCCTGGACTCCAGGAGGTGGGAGGGTAATTATTTACAAGCCTAAAAATATTACTCATTAGAGGATGAAAATTGTGATGGTAATTATTTAATCAGGTCATGACTCATCTGTCTAATAAAGTTAAACTTCCTCAACAAAATGTCTCAAAAGTAGGGCTGTCGCAATTATTCAGTTGAAGAGGAATTCCACCCGGTTTTCAAATTTCTGCATAATTCCTGGTGCCCATCACCTACAAGTCAGGACATTTCTCTACAGTGTAGCATTTCATACCAAAATGATCTAAATGACGGTTTATAGCTCAGTGATTTAATTATGAAGTAATTTTTGAAGATCATTGGAACTTTATCAGATTTTTTTATATTATACATGATCACATGTTTTTATATTAAAGGGTTTAGTTTAACAAGACTTTTTAATATGATCTATTATACACACGTTTTTCAAAGACAAACTTCATTTTATTTGTTATTTATAAACTAATTTTGAAATTGATGCATGCAACACACTCAAAAAAGTGGGACTGTTCCACAATTAACACTTTAACTGTTAATAGGTGAGATCATAAAGGCTGAGTTTAAAGGAGTATTGACCAAAGACTTAACTTTTGCCAGCATGAACGGTTCGTGGTTCACTCATTTGTACCAAACTCTGTGAAAGAATTATCAGTCAGTTCAAAGAAAAATGTTTCTCAGCAAAAATTGCAAATAATTTGTCTTTCACCATCTACAGTTCAAAATATTAACGATTCAGCCAGATGGTTACCAGTTATCTGTGATGGCAAAGGGGTGCATCTGTGCCCAAGGAATCAGTGATCAGCATATATCTGAAAGTAGCATTGATGCAGAGGCTTATATTGGTATTTTGGAGAGACACATCCTGCCATCAAGATGATGTTATTTTTTCCAGGGACTCCATATCTGTTTCAACAGGACTATAGCTTCATAGACATAGACGTAGGGGCGGCACGGTGGCTTAGTGGTTAGCACGTTCGCCTCTCAGCGCTGAGGTCTTGGGTTCGAGTCCGCATCTGAGCGGAGTTTCCATGTTCTCCTCGTGTCTGTGTGGGTTTCCTCCGGAGTCTCCGGTTTCCTCCCACAGTCCAAAAACATGGAGATCAGGTGGATTGGATACTCTAAAAATTACCCTGGTGTGTATGAATGAATGAATGTATGTATGTATGCATGTATGTATGCCCAGATATTGTTGTCACTCTGTCCTGGGTGATCCCCCTAGTGCTCGATGCAGTCCTCCA
>BRDA01082134.1:0-16655 GCA_036984385.1 Crenuchus spilurus | reverse complement strand
ATATATATATATATATATATATATATATATATATATATATATGGACTGGATTATCAGGTGCTAGCCTGCTACAAGCAACCAGAGACAGATGGCATTGGAGAGAAGTGACTCGTCTGTGCAGCCTACCATCGCGAAGCGATGACGGCGTATGACATGACATGACATATATATATATATACCCTGAGAATTGTGCAGAGATCCATGTATAATGTATCAGTGCAGAGTACAGGAGAAAGTGTTCATAGTGTAGGTCATATATAGTCTGACCATTTGCATTATGGTTGTACGTCCACCATGTATACACTTTAGGAAAATTTTATTTGAGTCTACATAATCTTGTTATGACATTTAGGTTAATGTTCTCAAAAGAGAATTCATCTGTCCATGATAATACAATTTTCCAACATCTCTTTTTGCCTTTTTTTACTGTACTGTTTACTTTAAGAATGCTGTATAAAAAATGACCTCTCCAAATGACCAGACCTGAACCCTATTGAACACCTCTGGAATGTGCTGGAGAGGAAGATGGATGGTATACAAGCCATCAAACAAAGCTGAGCTGGTTCATAAAATCACCCAACAGTGCAACACTGAACTCTTTTTAAGACACACAGTCATTTAGTGTTGTTATGAAGTGGTAAAAAATCCTGCTTCTTTGCTTCTTTTGACCATTTTCAGTAAATATATGCCCTAAATTAGAATATTTTATTGGGAAATGTTGTCGTTTTACTCAAACACAGACCTATAAACAGTAAACCAGAGTAAATGACCACCTGTAATGCTCCAGAGCTATATGTAAACTCTAGATTAATTAAATAAACATTCAGCCTATAGACCAGTGATTTACAAATTATGTTTACCCCAGAGGCAGTGCTAGCATTTATAAACTAAAAAAATACTTTCATTTTCTTTACTGCTGTCCCAAAAACAACTTCCCATTATAACTTCATAGTCGCTTTGTCTTCTTATTCAAACCCAGACCTGTTAGTCCACAACAGTTGTGTAAAATGGAAATACATGTAAATAAAAACAAAATGCAATGATTTGCCAATCTCAAAGAGCCATATGCTATTCATAATAGACTATAGAACACATATCAGATGTTAAAAGTGAGACATTTTACCTTTTAATGAATAAACATGAACATGTTTAGAACTGGATAGCAGTAGTGTATCTCAAAAAAAGGTGGGACATATGGAGTCCTCACTTCAGCTTTGCCAGAGCTGTATGTAAATGATGTCTCTTCTAAGTATGTAAATGTACTTTATTTATATAGCACTTTTCATAGACTTAGCTACAAAGTGCTTCACAATAAAACATAAAATAAAATGTAAATAAAAATAAATAAATATAAAAAAACTTTATAAAATATTGTAAGTAAAATAGAGAATAAACACACAGGGAGAAAGGAAGGACACAATATCATAATCAAAAGCTCAGGTATAAATAGGTCTTTAAACATTTTTAAATGAAGAGATAGACTCAGAGTCTAATATAAGATGGAAGACTATTCCACAGCTTAGGAGCATAAACTGCAAAGGCACATTCACCCTTTCGCTTCACTTTAGTTATAATGAGAAAACCATTATTGGAAGATCTCAATGATCTAGTACTGGTCTGAGAGACAGAGAGTTCACATATATTCAAGCCCTTCTCCATGTAGAGCTTGGTATGTGAGGACCAGTATTTTAAAATCAATCCTAAACCTCACTGGGAGCTAATGAAGTGAAGCCAGCACTGAGGCGATGTGATCCCTATGTCTAGTATTAGTTAAAAGCTGAGCAGCTGCATTTTGAAATATCTTAAGTTTGGCAAGAGTATCTTTGCAATAAAGCATTGCAATAAAGCATTACAGTAGTCCAAACAAGAAGACACAAAAGCATGAATAATCTTTACTAAATCATGAAAAGTCAAAAACTGTTTAATATTTGCAATAGTTCTTAATATGGAATAACAATACTGAACAAACTTCTTAATATACTCTGACAATTTTAATTAGGAGTCAAAAACTAGGAATGTTGTCAAAATCAACAAACAGAACCTCTGTTTTGTAATAATTTAACTTTAAAAAATTGCAGTTCATCCAGTGCTTAATAGCTTCAGTGCACTGAATTAGGTTAGCTACTCTGCAAAAATCATTTCGTTTACCAATAAGGGGCGTGGCTAAAGTGTTGAGTGTCTGAAGTCCAGTGTAAAGTTTCCGCAGTCTGTTGACGGTGTTGGTCCAAAGTCAATGGAGCCATTTACCTGTAGATTTTAGAGCACTTCATGCTCCCATTTCATGCAGGACTGCCCACAGAGCCACAACTACTACTGACTGCTCGATTGTCCAACTCATGAGCTCTACTGATCAACATTAAACTAAAAACTTTGAAACGTTGTGTAGTGACTTTACATTTCTAATTAAATTATGAACAAAATTAAACCTTTTCACAAAACTCTCTTTTGTATGTTTGACTGTATATAAGGACTAGACAATAAATTAGTTTTGTTAACTTTGTAAAATACAACAAAATGCTCACTAATTATTGAATTAATTTGTGCTCCACCCTTAAATATTAAATATGAATACAAATATTAAATAAAGATTAAATAGGATCCAAATGTACCCACTCAGTCCTGTTACACAAACATAAAACATGAGGCATTTCCTCAGTCATTCATCAAAAAGTCATTAATTTGAGTCTAATTAGAGAATAATAATGTTCCACATGAATATGTAACAGGAGTCATATGTTACAATATTCATGCGATTTTCAAGTCAAACATTACCCAAAGGCTTGATACACTACGAAATGGATTGAACCGCACCCCACGCAGTGGCCCCAGTTGTTTTTTCTTTGTTGTGAATCAAATAAGAAGAGGAAGAAAAAGAAAAAGAAAAGATCACTCCATCAAGGCTCCGTTTAGTGCTTTGTTCCTCTGAGGTTTCACTAAGATTCATCAGCGTTTCATCAGAATTATCAGCCTCTTACTGGAGTTGATATGACAGCAGATAGAGTTGGGGGGCGGCTTTTGTGGTGGCAGTAATTCCAGAAATGACGGGGAGATAAGTGGAGGTTGGGAGGACAGTGTTTACTATGGCTGGGTGTCAGACGCCGCATTGTGCAGGGCTTTATCAGTCCCCCAACGTGATCCCTCTGGCGAGAGAAGACACACAATCACACAGCACTGACAGTTCAATTTCACACTTCATTATTGGGCCATGGAGTGGTTGGAGTCACTCAAAGAACTGGCATTGTTTTGGTTCTGTTCTGTGATGCTGTTCATTTTTTCTCTCTAAATTGGTCTGGAGCACAATATTATCCACCGGGCTTTGAAGAATCTATTCCAAAAATAGAGATGCCGGGCTTTTATTTAAGGTTTACACACCGCACATGCCTTCGGATGTGTTCAAACCTCCTGAGATCAGCTTTTATTTTGAAGATCATCGATATTTAATTGAATATGGTATCAGTTTACACTCACTGGCCACTTCATTACGTACACACAGCATGTATCTACAATGTCCATTATAGACTGTAGTAGAGGTTTCTTTGCATACTTTGTTCACTTTCTTCTTCAATGGTCAGGACTCCCACAGAGCTGGTGGATCGTTCTCAGTGACACTGATGTGGTGGTGATGTTAGTATGTGTTCACCCTATTGGACATACCTACCTTGTTGGTCCACCTTGTAAATATAAAGTCAGAGACAGTAGCTCAGCACAGTTTTGGTTGGTGCACTATTTTACATTTACATTTAAGCAGTGGGAGAGAAATATTGTAGGTGGGGCTGTTTGAGCCATATTCAGTTAGTTTCTACAACACAAATTGCAGGATAACAGTGCTCTGTGAAAAAGTGGCTATTTAATTAGCCAAAAAATAGCAGGCTAATAGTTATAGTATGAAAATTGTCATTGTAAATGGTGGAACTTCTGTTTTGATGTCATTGTTGACAATTGCTAGCCCGCTAACAGGCTTTGTTCCTAAAAGCACTTACGTTTTTAAACTATTTTCTTACATTTCACTATTCTGTGGCACATATCTGGTGATGACATCATGAACAGTAAAATTTAGCATAGATATAGTAATATATATATATATATATATATATATATAGCTGAAGATGTTTACAGGTAGCTGTAGCTGCAAAAACAGTTTCACATGATTAGCCCTTACATTATAATAGAGACCACGTTACTCCCAAACACTAAAATAGAGATTAAATTAATTAAATTGATTGATAAGTGCTAAATGTTGTTTGTATGATATTAAAAGAATGCTAATTAACATCAGCTTCGGTAAGCTAGGTTGTTAGCTAATGCTAGCTATCTAATGACGTTTCATTCTTCATGCCAAACAGGGCACGTTAGTTATCTTACCTTATCATCTCTTCTTTTTTCAGTGCGAGCCAAAATTCTGGGGTTGTTTTTTTGTCCAAATTCAGCAAAAAAGCGAGTGACCTGGAACATCAACTTTCTGTCCTTGACTTTGTGTTCCTAGTGTTCATTTTCCATCAATGAATAAAGCTTTTATAGCTGTTGTGACATGACATAATCGCTGCTGAGTGATTGTAAACAAAGCGTTAAAACTTTTAAACCATTCTAGAGAAACTGTTTTGACATAATCGACCACGAGTCGTGGCTGCCTACGTAGACACAGCCTAGTTAGAGCTCACTAGTTAGAGGTACTGAGAGACCTAATGTTGAAGAGTCACGTTCACTCAGAGAGCGTGACGAGAAGAGAACCAGTTTGGATTCTGATTAGAGATGACCTTTTACTAGCGAGATCTGCATCTTGTTGTTTTGGCTTTGTGACTAATGTGCAGTATTGAGCATAAAATTCAAATCAATCCAGCTTCTCTCCTGACAAACACTTCCCTGGGAGACATGGGGGTAATTACAGACTTCTCTCATTGAAGCTTCTTTTTGAAGTCCCTTGAAAGTCCAGGCTTCATTTCAGATGCTGTTGGTGAGAGGCCAGCGAAACAGCTGCCAGGACAGGCGAGAGCACTCCGGATGCAAAGGCTTTTCCACTAATCAAACATGACACTTCAAAAATCTACCATCTGATATTTGTCTTCATCAGAGCGGAAGTTATTGATTTATTAGTTAGAAGGATATCAGCTCTGGAGAACGTTGGTTATGTGGTAACGCTTTGGGAACGCTGCAGATTTGCTACATTAAGTTGTACACAGTTTGTCTAGTCCCTGTAGAGAAGAACTGCCAATAGAATAAGACTAAACATGAACGTGTTGGCACCATGCCCTAATGCCAGGCGTGGCCTAAAGGGGTGTAGAATTTCATCATTGGTGGATGCTGCACTATTTTCACTCCATCAGTGACACTGAGGTGTTTAAAAGCATCAGCAGCTCTAACACACCACCACCACATCGGTGTCACTGCGAATGATCCATCTGCTCCGTGGGGGGTCCTGATCATTAAAGAACAGCAAAGTATACAAAGAAACAGATGGACTACAGTCTGTATTCTCAACATAACTTGTAAACATGTCTGTTCTAATGATTCTGTTTAAAGTTTAACTGATGCTGTTTCATATACATGTTGGCTTGTACAGTTCTGGATATGCTGTCAGACTGGACGTGCTCTGGCAGGAAAACTGCTGATTATTTGCCAAGAAGCGAGTCAACAAGTCAGCATAAACAATCAAAGTATAATAAAGTTAACTTATGTCCATGAGGAACGCGCTGAGTTTTTGTGTGCCAATAACGCTTCCCCCGTACGCCACTGGTTCACTATGTTTCAGCTCGTTGGGAGTTTGGCACAGATGCTCTAAAGTGAGGATATAAACTCGGGAGTTTTGCCAGTTGCATCATCTGCAGGCGGTTGGCTGGAGCTGGAGCTGGAGCTGGTGTATGTATGAAGGGCAGGAGATCCTGTTCAGCCTACATAAAGAGCACCACTCCCGATTAAACTGACCAGTCTGCTGGGCTCCTCAGCCGTGTCTCTAATCCGAGAGATCTGAATATATACCTTATATTTATACAAACTCATGCCAAGAATAAATTAGCAGTTTCCAATACAGTTTGGAAGAAAAAAAAACAGTTAATTATTGTTAAATCATTAAATATTTGGATGAGAAATGTAAATTGCAGAATGTACAGTCTGCTACAGAAGTCTGCTGTATTTAGAAACACAATACTTTATTCAAAATACATTACAGTGACTGTAAAAATTTTTTACTGAAATGCACAGTATTTTAGTATTTTTTAAACATTGACATGAAACTGTAATTTAAATAAAATACAGTATGGAGTCTTAAAACAATTACTGTATTTTATTGGAAATTGTAGAGTATTATTTCTGTATATTAATATTACATTCAAACCTTTTTTTTTTCTTTTTTTCTTTTCAAATCACATAAAAACACTCTAGGCACTGTGTGAAATGAGAAATAATTCAATGAAATGTAAGTGTAATGGCATTTCTAGGTGTATTCATCATGAATATGTGGTTACCTTTAAACTTTTGTGTTATCTTATGGGTCAAAAATAAGCCATCACTAAATTTGCCGTACCATAATTTACCATAAGCCATTTACCTCTAAATTTGATATTTCAGAACTAATTTCTGCACATTTCTGCTTAGGCTCTTGCTCAATAATAATAATAATAATAATAATTATTATTATTATTATTATTATTATTATTATTATCATTATTATTATTATTATTATTATTATTATTATTATTATTATTATAAAGTAAACAAACATGTATTTGACATTTAACTATGAAATTGATACACTGTACACTATTTAAATGCAGATATTCATACAGTTATGTACATCTTTTGGGTTTTAAAACTCAATGCAGCTGCTATATTTTAGGGTTTATTGAAATGACTCTTAGGACAAGGCCAGTATAAGACTACACAATGGTTAAACAACAACAAACAACCACTGAGTTCAGCCCATGTTGCGTATTGATAGGACCTGTAGCCTCCCCTCTGTAGATGATAGCGTTTTGTCAGCCCCCATGTTACGGGCTCCATTGTTGAGCAATCAGGTGAAGATAAGGTAGACAATGCTAATCACATGTCAGAGGGTTGAAAGGACGGGGTGATCAGCAGGCCGCGGCTGATAGCGGACCTCAGACGTGCTATCCTCACCTGACCCGGTCCTGCGGCTTCGCTATCAGCCTGGATGCAGAGGGACAAGCCGATGAGAGGGAGTCTCTCTTCACCACCAACCTCACAGCAGCAGATAAATCAGCCTGCCTCAGCCTGCTAAAGTCCAAAAACTTTCTCCCACAACTTATCAGACAGGAAAGAAGAACAGTAAAGTACCCAGAGTTATCAGTCCCCTGGCTTTTTAGTGAGACCAGCGTACCTTCATAAACCTTCAGCTCCACTGATGGGATCTTAGCAGCAGTGCTTCAAGAAACAAACCATGAAAACAAGTGACAATGTATAATACAATGCCACCGCACCTCTGGCAGCACTGATACGACCAAAGCTGATGTGCAAAGACTGACACACACTGTCAAACTTCTGTCCAAATCTTTGTGGACACCTTTTCTAATCAATTAATTCAGCCCTGCAAGAGAAGTACTGACAATAGAACCAGATTAAACATGAACATATCGGCACTGTCTAATCCCAGGTGGGCTATAAGGGACATTGAACTGTTGAGCAGTAGAACTGTGTTCTTTTGGGATGAGTTGGGGTTAAGGTTAGTCCTCACTACCATGATGCCACTTACACTCTTGCTGCTGAATTCAATCAAATCCTCACAGCAATGCTCTAAAATCTAGTACAAATACCTCCCTGGACAGTAGAGACAGTTACATCAAAAAAAGCTGGATAAACTCTTTTTAAGATTATGACAGAGCAGATGTCCCAATACATTTGTCCTTACACTGTATCCACATGCATAGAAGTCTCGGAGTAATGAAAGGCAACAGATTGTGTTAGTTTAGCTCATTGAAACTCTAAACTTTCAAGCCAAAAACAAATGTGTGCAAGACACCGGCGAAGTAAAGAATCAGCATGTATATAAATTCATCCATTCATTCATTATCACACCCCACTTAATCCTTATAAGGCTAGCGGTTATGTATTTTTGTACATTTTGTATACAGTGCCCTCCATAGTTATTGGCACCCTTAGTTAAAATGTGTTAAAAGCCTTAAAATAAATAAATTTTTTATTGCAGAAGAATAATCTCACTCTGAAAAAGTTTAGTAAAAAGCAACCTTCAACCCCACTCCAAGTGGTACTGGGATTTTAACTGGGACCATGTGCTTTGGTCAGATGAGACCAAAATAGAGCTTTTTGGCACCAAACACTGTAAGCGTAACACCAAGGATGTAAAATGTAAAATTATGTCTCTATAATCTAAAACAATTAATAACATAGCTTGTAATGTTTTGCGAGCTATAAAATTAATGTAAGTTCTATTACAATAACTAAAACCTAGTCTAATCTTCAGTTTCTTCACAAGATTTTCAATATACACTATGAAGGAGAGCCTGGCGTTCAACCATACTTGTAGGCTGGCACTTTTTCAATTATGTCCCCTTTTTGTATGATTTTCATTAGAATCTAAAATTTGTACTTTTGAATATTTTGTATACAGTGCCCTCCATAATTATTGGCACCCTTAGTTAAAATGTGTTAAAAGCCTTAAAATAAATACATTTATTATTGCAGAAGAATAATTTCACTCTGAAAAAGTTTAGTAAAAAACAACCTTCAACTCAAGTGAAAAAAAAAATAACTAAATAAAAAATCCTGACTAAGAAATAATTATTTTCCATAAAATGACCTGTTCAACAATTATTGGCACCCTTAACAATTTCTTGGAAATAAATGTATTTGAAACATTTTTGTCATGTCTACTGTAGTTTATAAAGTGGATCAAAGTATCTAGGAACCTTTAATTAGTAATTAATAATTTCCTGTTTCCCTGGGGTATAAATTTGGCATTACACAGAGGCCTATTTCTTTTACTCAATCTTAAACATGGGAAAGACAAAAGAACACACCATTCAAGTAAGGCAAATGCATGTTGACCTTCATAAATCAGGCAATGGCTACAAGAAAATAGCCACTCACCTGCAGATGCCCTTATCTACAGTCAGAGCAATCATCAAAACGTTCAAAACATCTGGAACTGTGACAAACAAGCCTGGAAGGAGACGCAAGTGTATCTTGCCACTATGCACAGTGAGAAGGATGGTAAGAGAAGAAAAAAGTTCTCCAAAGCTCACTGTAAGAGAACTGAATCAAATGGTAGCATCTTGGGGTTATGAGGGCTCCCAAACAACCATCAGGCATTATCTACATGCCAACAAGCTGTTTGGAAGGCATGCATGGATAAAGCCTTTTCTGAGTAATACTCATAAGTGTAAATGGGTGGAGTTTGCCAAGTGGTACTGGGATTTTAACTGGGACCATGTGCTTTGGTCAGATGAGAGCAAAATAGAGCTTTTTGGCAACAAACACTATAAGCGTAACACCAAGGATGAGTACGCAGAAAAACACCTCATGCCCACTGTTAAGTATGGGGGAGGATTGGTGATGCTGTGGGCCTGTTTCTACTCCAAAGGACCTGGGAACCTTGTAAGGATACATGGGATCATGAACTCTTTGAAACAGGGGTGACCAACCCTGGTCCTGGAGAGCCGCATTCCTGCCCAGTTTGGTGATCTCCCTGATCAAACACACCTGATTCAACTCAGCAGGCAATTAGCAGGTTTAATTGTAGTGTCAGAGCAGTGACATCACCAAAATGTGCAGGAATGCGGCTCTCCAGGACCAGGGTTGGCCACCCCTGCTTTGAAATATCAGGACATTTTGAATTAAAGCTTAGATTTTTCTCTTTTTTTGCATTGTTGTCCTAAATTATTTTTCTTTAAAAAGCATTTATTAGAAGCCAAAGAACACTTCTTAGCCAATAATTATGGAGGGCGCTGTAGTTTGTTCTGGTTTTACCTTCTGTTTGTTTTCTGACTTTGATTTTGATTTGGGTGTTTTCTAGTTTTGGCTCTGCTCATGTTATTTGGATTGTTTTTGACTACATTATTGGATCACCTCTCCGCACTTGTCTGACTCATTGTCTCAGCCTGACACAGATCTTGATGAAACTTTGCTAAAATTCTCCAGACAGCTAGGCCACGTCCAGCTTCATTAGGGCAGAGAGTACAAATCAAGGGAAAACAAAACTGTAGAGCCATAATAAATTATGTAATTACATAATCTCATCTGAATAGCTCCGCAAAATGAAAGTAATACCTCTCAACTTCTACACATTAATCACAGCGTCTGTGCTCTGGTATTAAGCCAGATTATATATCACCAGCACTCTGGATCTCTACAGTTCCATTATTTTTTAAACATGGTGTTTATGCCGCATATCACGCTCTTGTAAATCAGAAATTATGGTTGATGGTTTACGCTGATGGCCAACCACTCGGCCCCAGTGACCTGGCCCATTATCTCTGAAGAACAGGCGATAATTGTTGGAGGCTGGCTAGTTCAGGTGCGCTCAGAGTGAGGGATTCGGATTCGTATTCGAAAAGACTGCTGGAGCAGAGAGAGAGATCTGCAGCAGGGAGTCATCATTCATAAGGGGTCAGAGAGGTGGGTAGGGGGGGATACTGGCAGATGCACG
Organism: Crenuchus spilurus; assembly: GCA_036984385.1. NCBI lineage: Eukaryota > Metazoa > Chordata > Actinopteri > Characiformes > Crenuchidae > Crenuchus > Crenuchus spilurus. The sequence continues at coordinate 6,040 of BRDA01082134.1, read as the reverse complement.
CCTATGGCATCAGAAATCACATCTGCAGTATTTCACTGGAGACAAACCACACGTAGCATCGTATCAGCCGTGCCAGCATCATTCGCGTGGCAACAGGGATTTGGAACTGTTTCCAAGCACGGTCCAGGCCCTGTGAATAAGACGGGAGCATGAGCGCGCTCCGCTAATGAGTTAGCGAGGATTACAGCCTAATCCTGAGCAGAGGTTTAATTTAAAGAGGTGGCACTGATGAATCAGCATACTGTCACGCTAACAAGCTGACCTGGTGCTCGCAAGCTTGATAGCTGATTAGCGGATATGCGATATAGCTCGGTTCATGCTGGTCTGTGCTGAGAATGTGCAAAAGCTGAATACAATGAGAGCCAAAAGAAGCGGTGCTCGAGCTGAAGAAAGTGCCAGACAGCAGGCGTAGCGGCATATGGTGACTCGTCGAAGGTCTTTTGGGAAGATCCAAACGTATAATCAGCTCTGAGCTCATTTTTATTGCCTTTTCTTTCTTAGTCACTAAACACGGTGCAGGGAGTGATCAAAACTCTCAAACTGCTCTCGAACAGAGTGGCCAGCGGCTGTGGTCAGTCTCTGTAACAGTATTACTGAGGATGGTCCGTGGGGAGCCTGATACCAATGGTTGCCGAAAGAACTGCAGGGTCGGCTGAGCTCTCCGGCCAAAGGTTGCGCCAAAGTTAATTACTGTGGACTGAACTTATTTTGTCATCCTTGTGGGATTTCCTGTAGTTTGGAAATAAGGCAGTGACTCGTGAATTTGTGCCTTTTCCTCCCATTTTCTTTCTTTCTTTCTTTCTTTCTTTCTTTCACCCCACACAGCTTTTTCTACAATAGCTAAAGGCTTACCATGGGCCTTGATCTGCCCCCTCCTACACTTTCTAAAGCAGTTTTTACCTGCAAAGTATCCTGTAGACTCAATGCACCCCCTAATTATTTTTTCTTTCAAGAACTCTATGGGTCATTACCCTCCACTTCCACTTCTACCTCGAAGAATGGGGGCACTCCAAAATAAAAGCAGGCGACAGGAGGATTAAAGTTTGATGCCTTTGTAAACCATCAACACCTGAAAAGACTTCTAAGCAGGCAGCACTTGAGGCCCAAAGAATTTCTCATTTTTGCCTCGCTAATTTGGAGATGGATTTAAGCGTACCTCTGGGATTAATCAGCCCAACGGCCTCGGCTGATTCTTTAAGGGGAAGTGCAGAGAGCTTAAGCACAGGCGGACGGAACCACATGGGTGTGAAAAGTGATTTTCTTGAGGGACGGGATACAAATATCCTTATTTGCATTGGTAAAATCCATCAACTTTATGAAATGTTTAGCAACTGAAGCAGCGCTTGTGTTGATGTCACAGCACAATTTGGCTTTTAATAGGACCAGCAGCTTAAGCGGGGCATTACATCTTTCCTTCCTCTTGAAATTGTCACTCTGTAATCCCTCGGCAAAGAGTAATGCGGCTAGATTAGTGGCCTAGCCCCAGATTTCTGCGCGATCGTTTAAGGGCCTGAAGAACGATCGCTGGAATGTTTCTTGCGATGGCACGTTTATCTGGACGAACCATTCCAGCTGCATCTGTAGTCCGAGATGTGCTGATGACCCATGCAAAGGATTTAATAACCAAGTCCATCTGGGGGAGCCGGGGGGGGCGGGGGGTGGTCGTTAATCCGCCTGTACCCGTGCACCATGAGCCATGGTGAGATTGACAAAAGGAGCCATCTAACTACTCCAGAAGCTGCTCTTTCTCTTAGTTTGTCTTTCTTTCATAAATCGGGATGGATTAGCCTGTTTCTAATGAGGCAGTACTTATTCGCCAGCCTTAAAGCCTGTATGTCCACGTGAGATGCCCCCTTTCAAAACACAAACAAGATTAGTTCAGGCTCTTGCAAACCTAACTGGCCTAATTGCCTGATAATTCACCTACAAAGCTTACAACACTTTTGAACATCTTTATCTGCAGCAAACAGAAGTTAATGGGGGATGATGTTGGAAGTCTTTCAAAAACACTGTACACAGAAGATCCGTTGCCTCATGCTTGTCTCCAGTCAACATTCCTTCATGAACGCCAGCCTTTTTCCTTTAACATACTGACAAGAAGCATACAGTCTCTAAGTCTTCATGCCTCTCGGCTGTCGTCTTCTCTTGAACCCCTCGCCACGGCCCTTCCACAGTTGCCCCACAAATGCAACGTGACAAAGACTATTGAGGGCCCCGTCTAATAAATTTCTCCCCCCGCCGTAGAGATGTTGCCCAGGGTCATGGTGAGCTGCTCTCTTGCCGACAATGGAAATCTCATTCTGCTCGCGGAGGCCGGTCAGTTTCCGCCGATTCTCCACGCTCCGCTAGAGCCTGGCCCTGCTCGCCTGAGACTCGGGAGTCCTCCGGGAGCGGATATTTCGGAATCCGCCCCTTAACACGCCGCATCGTAAACACATGCAAATGAGCAGCTCTTGGAAATTTTCAATCTCATCACGGGACTGTCGCTTCTGTGGCAGCTAGAAAGCCCTGCTGTCATAAATAAGACGTCCTTGTAACTCCAGGTTATAGGACATAATGGCAGTCTGTTCTTCTCTTTCTCATTGTTTACTGTTTAACTGGTGTTTATTTAGAAGCACCTACTTCTATCTCACATTAAAACTAAAATTAGAAGTCAGCACCTTGCGGTGAAGTTGGCTGCATGCTTGGGTTGTACTTGCCTCAGTTGGAAATTAAAAACAAATGCCAAATGAATGCAAATGAATAAATGTAAGCGTTTTGCCTTCTTGCACCTCTTGAAAAACAAACCCTGTATATTTGTTATACTTTGCATGTCATGATCTTGATTTACTTGGTTTTATTCTGCATAAAACAAATGTCTTCTATCATGTACAGTATATCTGTGACATCAGAGTCAGTGGGTGGAGGGCCAATTCCCTTTGGAGTCCAACATCTACTCGCATTCAGGGCTTCTTTTCTTTCTTCTTTTCTAAAATCCACACTAAATAGTTTCCTAGGAAAGATGAAACTATTTTGTTTTCTAATCGATTTGTTCATTTCTGACTATTTTGAGCTGATAATGAAAGATTCTGTGTCAAATCAAAAATGTGTCATATCTTCAGTGTTAGTTTTTGACAAACAAATAGAACTGAGCACTTTGAAGGGCAACTTCTTGCAGCAATTGTAAGATGAACCTACATAATGTCCCTTTGGTGCTGTCCAGCCTGAAATAAAGTGTTTTTTGTTCACCAGTAAACTGTAAAATGCAAAAATGGGCGGCATGGTGGCTTAGTGGTTAGCACGTTCGCGTCTCAGCGCTGTATCTGAGCGGAGTTTCCATGTTCTCCCCGTGTCTGCGTGGGTTTCCTCCGGGGACTCCGGTTTCCTCCCACAGTCCAAAAACATGGTGATCAGGTGGATTGGATACTCTAAAAAAAATTACCCTGGTGTGTATGTATGTATGTATGTATGTATGCCCAGATATGGTTGGCACTCTGTCCTGGGTGATCCCCCTAGTGCTCGATGCAGTCCTCCAGGTGGACAGTCGTTTCTGGTTGAGAGTACGCTGTGCGCGATTGGCTGCCACTTCTCACCGGTTTGTGTATATGAAGGGTGTCGATTGTAAAGCATCCTTGGTTGTCTAGAAAGGTGCTATATAAGTATAATGTGTATGTGTATGTATGTATGTAAAAATGGGATTTGGGAGGACAGGGAATCCGAAACAAGACAGGCTGGTCTTTGACAGAGGTGGGCGGTTGCCTTGGGCTCCCACGACTCCAGAACCCCCCAAAAAGCTAATTAGATATACTATATGTGCTGATGTTAAACTTATTTCAGAATACAAATACATTTTAAAAACAGGTCATTTCTTTATCTGTAATGACGAGTAACTTAAAACTATACATCCAGGGTGGAGAAGCCTTTTATAAGAGAATATATTAGTTGAGTTTTAATAAATAAATCTTATTAACAGTGCAGTTCTGTATTTGTATGTACCGTCGGCCAAATCCATGGCAGGCTCTTGTCAAGTCAGGGCTGTAGCTGCTCTTGATGCTAACAAAGCCCCCCTTTTCCACATGTATTTCCTTCATTGAATTAGCGAATGCTTTGTGACAGATCTGGGCTGCTTATTATCTTTCATTTGCTCCTTGACTCTGTCTTGGGTGGGAGCAGAACAAAAAAATAAAATAAAATAAGCCCCAGCCAATATGCTGATTCTGATTTAAAGCGGATTAAGGCGTGTTGTCCTAAGCTTTGGAGAATCCTCTAAAATATTCGCATTGGCAGACCTGGATTAGAAAAAGAAACAACAGTCATTTTTAGCATGTAGATGGGTTATTTGCTTCCTTAAACCACTGACAGCATCCTCGGACGCTTCTCGTTTGGCATCATTCTTCTTCATATATACGTGACAGGGAATGTGCATCGTTCCCATCTTGCCTAGATTAGATATATGGCTCTTAAGGCAATATAAACATAAAAAAGCTGCCAAACTGCAAGATTGGATGTTAACTCAGAACATGTGGCTCCTCCGCCAGGCCCTATCTCTACATTTCCATGCTAATCTGCGTCCAACATGGGCAGATCAGAGGGGTTTTAGGGAGACATGTTGAACTGGTGGATGTAGGCAATCTACAAGTTCACAGTATTAGGCAGATTAAAGTTAGTCCAACAAAAGAGCAGCATTTTAGCCACCAGCTAAGAGCCTCAAACTTCACTGCTCTTGCTCTGTGCCATGGTTGATTTTGTCTCCCAGTGAAAACATCTCTTCAAATCAAGTCTGAATGCTTTTTGGCATTCTTGTTCGCCCCGTTTTTTTTCCTCTCTGCAAAATGAGCGTTCCTCAACTGACTCACGCTGACTTGTGCAGGACTTTCTGCTGCATCAGCAGTCAGCCGGAGCAGTGTGCGTTTGAGCCATGCCACACTTAAATCACAACCAATACATCTATTGTACTTGAGCTACAGTCCGACTTTTCCTAGAGAGATTTGTGCCTTTGCGTGACTTGGTAGTATTCCGGCTCCATACGGCCTCCTGCTAAACAACAGCGAGGACCGGTTTGTCCAAAATAAAAGAGTCTGCCAAGAGATTCTGCAGCATTTGGTGGCTAAATATTTGCAAAAGCATTAAGAAACAGCATTAAAGACAGAACAATCTACAATTAAGTTGTTAGGTTCTCTCAGAGCATATAACTGGGGGCGGATTTAGTGATTTAGTGATTTTGGGGCCTTAAAGCAAAAAACAGGAATCCCTGGAGTTATTATATATTTTTAATGTTTGCTATTTTGTATTTCCAGATTTGTTTCAAACATTCAAGATGAGCTTAATGTTTACAGTACACTCTTAAAAAGATGCTTCTTCAAGGGTTCTTGAGTAAAGAAAATTGTTCTATATAGAACCATACACTCAAAGAACCCTTCATGTGGATAAATGGTTCTTTCCATGGTGCAAGGGTTCTTCATATTGATAAGGAAAGTGTTGTACACAGAACCTTTTTGAAAATGGTTCTGTATAACCCCCAAAAGGGTTCTGTGGTAGTTACAATGTCAAGCTTGTAATAATAGAGGAAGTCTTTTTGTGTTATATAGAACCATTTTCAAAATATTTTATATACAATCATCTACAGCACATTCCTCATCAATCTGAAGAACTCTTTTACTATGCAAAGAACCCTGTGTTCATGGTTCTATATAGAACCATTTTCTTTACTAAAGAACCCTTTAAGAACCATCTTTTAAGAGTGTAGGTACAGTGCCACTTCCAAAAAAGACATAGAATAATTCAAAAAGGTAAACTCAATGTTTTATATTCATTATGTGTAAGGAATTTCAAGCCTTTATTTGTTTTCATGTTGATCAATATGACTTAGAATCATACAGTGGGGAAAAAAAGTATTTGGTCAGCCACTGATTGTGCAAGTTCTCCTACTTAGAAAGATGAGCGAGGTCTATAATTTTCATCATAGATACACTTCAACTATGAGAGACAAATGAGAAAAAAAATCCAGGAAATCACATTGTAAGATTTTTAAAGAATTTATTTGTAAATTATGGTGGAAAAT
>BRDA01082133.1:0-11032 GCA_036984385.1 Crenuchus spilurus | reverse complement strand
CCCCCAAATTTGACATACTACAGTAACTGTTCAATCAAATGAATAAGATATAACATGTGGTGAAGAACATTTGAAATTTAAATTGTGTGAAACTGACACCAATAAATCCATAATTCCTGCTATTTACTTACTTAGAAGTATTTTTTTTTCTCAGTAGCATAGTCGCTGTGAAGTGTGGAGAATAGTTTTGTGATATATTGATTATTGCTGAATAGCAGTTTTGAGATCACCGTTGTCAATTTACCAAAGCTGAAAGGTGCTTGAAAAACTTGAAAATGGGCCTTGAAAGTGCTTGAATTTTACCTTGTAAAAGGTGTATGAACCCTGTATATTGGTATTTTGGAGAGATAAATGCTGTCTTTTCTCAGGAACTCAACAGGACAATGTCAGGTTTCATTCTGTAGCAATCACAAAAGTGAGGCTTCATAGACGTTACGTGTGTGTGCACTTGACTGACCTGCCTGCAGTCCATACCTGTTTCTTATTGAAAATGTCTGGAGCATCATGAAGAGGACAATCAGTCAATGGTGACCACGGATTGTTGAGCACCTCAAGTTTTCTTCACAGCAACAATGGACAAATTCAGCAAAACTACAAAACTGCAGCAATGAATATCTTCAATTCTCAAACATTTAAAAAGTCTAATAAAAAAATGTAACTCAATTGTAAACATGTGTTCCAGTTCCACCCCCCAAGATATAATTTTACAAATTTGTTTACATTTAACAATTGGACTAAAACATGTAACTGAAATATCTGAAATTCTTTTCTTTTAACTTTTGTCTGATAAATAATGGATCAAGTAAATTAATAAATTACAAATCTTGGTTTTTATTGCAATTTTTGAGTGACATTTCTGCAAATGGGGCTTGGGTTTTACTCACTCTTCCAAAGACTTTCAGAAAAAAACTATGATATTCATTTGCCCTAAAACATCTGCTTAGACCTCCATTCAGTGACAAAACTGTGTGTTCTATTATATTTTTATTTTACTTTTTTTTTCCCTCAGGAATTGACAGTGTCCTGTTGAAAGTCCTGGTGTACACTTCCACCTCAGGAGAAACTACGAAGACGAATACATCACCATGCTTAAATCAGTAGAGATAAAAGAGAGTATGGCATCCAGAGGAACTTCTGATACTCTTCATTCTGATGCACTTCACAGACAAATTCAGGAAAACACAGAAACAAAAGGCAAACATGAGTGTACAGAGTGTGGGAAATGTTTTAGTAAAAAGAGTAATTTACATGAACACCAGCATATTCACACAGGAGAGAAACCGTATAAATGTACAGTGTGTGGGAAGAGCTTTAGTCAAAAGAGTACTCTACAAGTACACCACCGTATTCACACAGGAGTGAAACCATATTACTGTACAGAGTGTGGGAAGAGTTTTAAGCGACAAAGTAGTCTCCAACTACACCAGCGTATTCACACAGGAGAGAAACCATATCACTGTACAGTGTGTGGGAAGAGTTTTACAGTACAGAGTAATCTCCAAGTACACCAGCGCATTCACACAGGAGAGAAGCCATATTACTGTACAGAGTGTGGGAAGAGTTTTACTGACCAGAGTAGTCTCCAACAACACAGGCGTATTCACACAGGAGAGAAACCATATCACTGTACAGAGTGTGGGAAGAGTTTTACTGTACAGAGTCGTCTCCAAGTACACAAGCGTATTCATACAGGAGAGAAACCATATCGGTGTACAGAGTGTGGGAAGAGTTTTAATCGACAGGGTAATCTCAAAGTACACCAGCGTATTCACAGAGGAGTGAAACCATATCACTGTACAGAGTGTGGGAAGAGTTTTACGGTACAGAGTCATCTCCAAGTACACCAGCGTATTCACACAGGAATGAAACCTTATCACTGTACAGAGTGTGGAAAGAGTTTTACTGTACAGAATAGTCTCCAAGTTCACCAGCTTGTTCACACAGGAGAGAAACCTTATCAGTGTTTAGAGTGTGGGAAGAGTTTTACTGTACAGAGTAGTCTTCAAGTACACCAGCGTATTCACACAGGAGAGAAACCGTATTTCTGTACAGAGTGTGGGAAGAGTTTTACTGTACAGAGTGGTCTCCAACAGCACCAGCGTATTCACACAGGAGAGAAACCATATTACTGTACAGAATGTGGAAAGAGTTTTACTGTACAGAGTCATCTCCAACAACACCAGCGTATTCACACAGGAGAGAAGCCATATCTGTGTACAGAGTGTGGCAAGAGTTTTAATCAACAGAGTAGTCTCCAAGTACACCAGCGTATTCATACAGGAGAAAAACCATATCACTGTACAGAGTGTGGAAAGAATTTTATTATACAGAGTCATCTCCAACGACACCAGCGTGTTCACAGAGGAGTGACACCATATCAAGGTTCAGTTGCATTTCCCAAATGACAACAAATCACAAGTGAACCATCATATAATATATTATATCAGCTTCTGTTAAGGATGTTGCTCATTACTGTTTTTTTTTATATGTGAACCTCTGAAATGGTTTGTTAGAGATGAGATTAGACAAGTTAGAATTAAAACCTACCATGCCAACATAAAGCACCATGGAGAAATGTCCCTGAAGTTCAGCTTCAAAAGAGAAAATGTTGGAAGGCTGAATGCAGATGACATAAAACTAATCTTCAGATCGACAAATACATTTTCAGATGTACTGAGTAATTACAATACAATTTTGAGCAAAGCTAGACAATCCTTTTCTCCATAATGATAAACAGTTACATGATCAACAGTAAAATAATTAGTAGTTTTTCCAAATATACTGTTCATTGGTAAAATCATTGAGAATACTCTCTACAGCCAACTTAGTTGGTTTGTCCCCTTAAACAGCTGTCTAGACATATTCCAGTTAGTGTCATGACCTAATCATAGTACTGAAACTGAAATTAAGCTTATTGCTTATATGAACTTAAACTTAAAGTAACTGGAAAATGTATGTTATACTACTACAATCTAGAAACTGCTGGGTGTGTTATGTTGGGATATTCTCACAGGTTATTTCCACAGTTATTATATTGTGGTTTTGTGTAGCTCAGTTGCTAATATTAACCAGCTAATGGGTCAGTTTTCAGTATAACCAAACCTGAGCAAAGATTAAAGATTAATCACAGACACATCAGTAAGAAAACATATATTTCTATTAAGCGGAGCCACTAAAAGTAGATGTTTTAAAGAACTAAATGATAAAACTATATTATAAAGTGTATTATTCTGGTTGGAATGTGAGACTGATAGGATTACCAAATGTTAGTTCACTAGCTTAGCGTAGTTAAAATGTTAGGGCGTTTTCACACCAGCACTATTTCGTCCCGTTAAAAAGGACTGTGGTTCATTTGCTCCCTTGGTGCGGTTTGTTTTGTCAGGTATGAAAACAGTAATCAAAATCAAGATCAAACAAACTGTACCGAGACCCGCGACAGGAGGTTTTCTTTGTCCAGTCCAAAATTAACTGGAGCGGTTTGCTTGTGGTGAGAATGTGATCTGACCTCAATCCAACCTATGGGGACTATGGTATACTCCACACGTGTGAGCTGAACAGAGAAATGGTTCGCACTAAAGCTGTATTGTACTGTAGCTGCTGTCATATGTCACTAATCCAACACATCTACTGGGTCACGGTTCAGTTCCTAGTGTCACATTGCGCTGTCTCAGCAGATACGCGAGGGCAAAGGTGGGGGACTCGAGTCTCATGACTTGACTTGAGTCGCAATTTTGAGGACTTGAGACTTGCTTGACTAACACTGGTAAAAGACTTGACTTGATCTTTATGACTTGAGACTTGACTTAGACTTAGAGACAGACTCGAAAAGACAATTTTTTATTTAAATATTTGCAGTTTTTGCATTCAAAAATATTCCATTAGAAGATTATTTTGAAGCATGATTGGCTTATTTTACAGTGGATGCTGCACACAGAATACTCAATAGCAGCAGTATTGAGCTGTTGTAGCACATGAAGTGAGGAGGAGACCAAATGTTTAAAATAATTTTGGTCTGATGAACATGTGAAAAGTCAGCTTAAAAACGCACAAAAATACTGAAATGTGCAGCTTATTTTCTGAGATAATGAGAGAGAAAGGATACAACAAGATGACAGAGCAACTTAAACTAATGAAACAGCGCTATATAAAAGTAAACACGTCAGATGCACGTCCTTCTACAAACCAATCATTGTTGAGTGTAGGAAGACGCACACCACGTAAGTGATGACAGTATGTGGGCGTGTCAAATTAAAAGTCCTTGGTGTGCTCGCAAAAATGCAATGTGAAAACAAACCTAACCAGACCAAATGTATACAAAATAACACACACAAAATGTATACAAAAAAAACACATGGTTTTTGTATGTCACATGCTATTGTTATTTTGTTCTGTTTATATCTACACTGTCTAACAACCTTGACATCTAGTATATGTAAAGATAGGTTTGCTTAACCCCTTAACGACTGTTGTTGCAAATGTGCAACTAACCGTTTGATTCAATCAACCAGCCAAGAAAGCGCCTGTATTCCCCCAATGCCTGTTAGTGCATATTCGCTACGGACCTAGGAACCTATGACAAGCACTTGTTTCTAGTGGGATCGCAAAGTGGCGGACTTATTTCCAGTTTTAGTATTTGTGTGTATTGTGTTGGTTACAATAATTGGTGTTGGTGGTAATATTTATTATTGAATGCCTGCTGTTGGGTGAATAAATAAAACATAGTTTTTTCACTGTTATATTACTCTGTTATTGTTATCTTAGTATGGACCATTATGCCTGCTGTAGCAAATTTGCAACATACCAAATTTACCTCAAATAGACCATATTGGCTGTTGTTGCAAATTTGCAACATACCAAAATTTCTATTTATTTTTGTGCAAAAGTTAAATTAATAATCTCAACAATATTTACCATCTACTTAAAGGCAAAAACATTTTTTCATATACAGCTACATAAATTCAGGCGTTATTTGAAAGTTATACTAAAGTTAAATATGTTTTAATGTTGTGGCAGATATGTTTGCTAGTGTGGATATGAACTGGACAAAATAGCATGAATAGTATGTGACACACTAAAAACATGTGAATGTTTTCATGATTTGATGTAATGTTTGTAATAACATTACAGACATTGTTTTTATAGGTAACAGGTTTACATTTCAGGCAATATGTTTTTATTTTTATATACTTATTTTTATTTGATCTACTATTCAGTTGACGATGCAATACTTTTTTTTGCTCAGAAATGTTCATTAAAAAGCACATTTGAAAGATGCATTAATAAGTTATGGAGAAATGGTGTGACCCTGTTGATGGGGGGAAGTAAGCCATTAAGTAAATTATGTAATTGTATGTTTGAGGTATATTAGATGTTTAATAGTTTTAGTTTATGTTGAAATAAAACTCAATTTGTATACGACCGTCTTTATTGATTTAAATGTGGAAACTGGGGTAGATCAGACCATATTTGTATGACTTGTGACTTGCTTGACTTATAGCAGGGACTCGACTTGCTTGGTTCTCAGCACAGTGACTTGGGACTTGCTTGTGACTTGCACAGGATGGACTTACTCCCACCTCTGCGCGAGGGCTCTCAAGACAGCTAAACAGTGGAATGTAGTTCGTGGCTCAGGACAGGTGAGTACCGCACGACATTAAGTGAATGCTGTGTGGCAACAGGACAGTGACAGTTTTTGCTCTTGCTGCTGTTGCTCTAGTGTTTACTTTCCTGCTCCCATATCAGATAGCTCTGACCAATCCAGAGCAAACAGTGTGTTCACATGGTTGGTTGAGGCACATTTTTGTGGTAAATTGATTCTGATTCAGACCAGAGAAATGAACTACAGGTGTGAAACGCCCTTAGTTTCTTACTGTTATGTTTGTCTTATTGGAGGCTTTCTGGTAGTTGTAGGTATTACAATATAGTCCATTTATAGCTGAACATTAGGTCATTTAAAACAAATCTTACCTTTCAAGTGTTTGTGAGTCCAGACTGGTGTTAATGTGTTTAGTTGTCTATTTTCATGTGTGAGAAGAGTTTCATCAGAGGAGAGCACTGTCTTACCCCGATGTTGATTGTGTTCTAGAAATGTTTTAGATCCAAGATAAGAATTCTTATATGTTTAAGTTTATGTATGTAAGTAAAGCTTTCTGTGTACTTCTATAAACCAAGTGTACTAGAGAGCAATGCTGTTCAGTACTTGTCAACAAATACCAATGGTGTTATAGGCCACATCGGGTCACATCAGTCCTTGTTGAGAGGGGTTATATTTCACATCTAAAAAATATTTGTCAGTTAAAATGTTTGTAAATAAAAGTGTGAAATCTGAGTCATCTTTTTATTTCTCTCACACAATCATTCAAACCATTTTCTCTTCAAAATGAATGATTTTGATTGAGTTGATGTTAGATATGTAGTGCTCTCTTACTCAGCTCTCTACATGTACTCTTATCACACTCATAAGCTTTGTCCTAAGTGATCACTATTATTTACATGTTTGAGAAGTTTATTTAAGAAACAGGAACATTTCTTCTGAGCACTCACACAATCATTAAACTCACTTGTTAATGGAAATATTGTTTTCTTTGAACAAATGATTAGAATTATCAACACATTCATATCAGACTTACTGTTGAAGTTGAAAAAACCTTTCTCACTGCCCATATACTTTGCATCAGTACAAGTGTAAATCACAGGTGTTTAGAAAGTCATAGTCTGTCATAAAGAGCAGTGAAACAATCATTATCCATTTGTTTTTAGCAGCAAAAGAAAATGAGGTCAGGAGCCAAAGCTCCAAAATAAGGGACGGGTCAAGAATTCCCCCAAAATCTGCGTCACAGGAGGCCATTCTTACCTGTGGCCATCAAACTATAACTCCTCCCTCAACAAGTGATCTTATGGTTTCACTTAATCCAAGTTCATTATCTTCACAGACACTGTTACTATTTATATCATGTCACATACTGGAGACTGTCCAACAATGTCTCCAGCACCATCTCTCTTAGCACTGGCTCCCCTCAGGGATGTGTCCTGAGCCCATTTCTGTTCACCCTGATGACCCACAACTGCTGCACCAGGTCCACTACCAACCACATTGTGAAGTTCGCAGACGACATGACGGTAATTGGCCTAATCCAGGATGATAACTACCTGGACTACAGAGGAGAGGTGAACCATCTAGTTGACTGGTGCGAGACCAACAACATGGTCCTGAATGTCGAGAAGACAAAAGAGATCATCATCAACTTCAGGAGGAGCAAACCCATCCACACACCACTCCTCATTAAGAACTCAGCAGTGGAGATAGCAAAGCCAAGTTCCTGGGGGTGCAGATAACGGACACTTTGACCTGGTCCACCCACATTGAAGCTCTGGTCAAAAAAGCTCAGCAACGCATGTACTTCCTGAGACGAATGAAGAGAGCACGCCTCCCTCCTCCAATTCTGACCACCTTCTACAGGGGCACAGTGGAGGGCATACTGACCAATTGGATCTCGGTCTGGGCAGGAGCCTGTAGCACCTCTGACTGGAGGTCCCTGAGGAGGGTGGAGCGGACAGCAGAGAAAATGATTGGGACTTCACTTCCTTCCATACAGGACATTGCGACAAGTTGCTGTCTATCTAAAGCTCTTAAAATAATCAGTAACTTTTCCCATCCCCACTATGGACTGTTCTCGCTGCTGGTAGTCCTCGAAGCAGAACAGTCAGGTTCAAAAATGGCTTCTTCCCACATGCCATAAGACTGTTGAACTCTAAACAATATTAAGTAATGCTGCTAATTCATACATCTGAGCTCTAGGATAATCATATTATACTGTATATAATACTTTTTAACACTTCCTGCTGGTCATATAAGGCTTTCATACACTGTACAGTGTAAATTTGAATGACAATAAAGTATGTGTATGTCTATGTCTATACATTCCCACAACAGCATGCAAATGTACAGTGAGGAAAATAAGTATTTGAACACCCTGTGAATTTGCAAGTTCTCCCACTTAGAAATCATGGAGGGTTCTGAAATTTTCATCTTTCAGGTGCATGTCCACTGTGAGAGACATAATCTAAAAGAAAAAATCCGGAAATCACAACGTATGATTTTTTAATAATTTATTTGTGTGTAGCTGCTGCAAATAAGTATTGAACACCTGCCAATCAGCAAACATTCTGTCCCTCAAAGATCTGTTAGTCCACCTCTAAAACGTCCACCTCCACTCCACTTATTCTAAATTAGAAGCACCTGTTTGAGGTTGATAGCTGCATAAAACCCCTGCCCACCCCACACAATCAGTAAGACTACTAACATGGCTAAGATCAAAGAGCTGTCAAAAGACACCAGAGACAAGATTGTACACCTTCTCAAGGCTGAAAAGGGCTACAGGGCAATTGCCAAGCAGCTTGGTGAAAAAAGATCAACTGTTCAAGCAATTATTAGAAAATGGAAGAAGATAAACATGACTGTCAATCTCCCTCGGACTGGGGCTCCATGCAAGATCTCACCTTGTGGTGCATCAGTGATCCTAAAAAAGGTGAGGAATCCGCCCAGAACTACACGAGAGGAGCTGGCCAATGACCTGAAGAGAGCTGGCACCACTGTTTCCAAGGTTACTGTGGTTAATACACTAAGACGTCATGGTTTAAAGTCATGCTTGGCAAGGAAGGTTCCCCTGCTTAAATCAGCACACGTCCAGGCCCATCTTAAGTTTGCCCATGACCATTTGGATGATCCAGAGGAGTCATGGGAGAAAGTGCTGTGGTCAGATGAGACCAACATAGAATTTTTTGGTCTTAATTCCACTCGCCATGTTTGGAGGACAAAGAATGATGGATACCATCCCTAAAACACCACCTTCATGTACCATCCCTAAAACAACAAGCATCATGTTTTGGGGGTGTTTTTCTGCACATGGGACAGGACGACTGCACTGTACTGTACACTCACACATTTCCGTAATCAATATGTTTGGTATAACGTTTCCACAGTCCAGTCAGTCTTTGCTTGGCGATGTTTTGATTTCCCCACATCTTCGCACTCCCATAGTCCCTGCATTTCTCCTCTCCTGGTCTGCTTATTCCTCTGTTTGTGTTTGTGTGGTTTAGTGTTTTTCTTGTTCAGAGTGTTTTTCCTTGTTCAGAGTTCTAGCCATGTTTCTGAGAGAGCCATGTTTCTGAGAGAGCCATGTTTCTGAATAGGCCATGTTATGCCATGTTTCTGAGTAGGCCATGTTATTTGAGTTTTCGCTTTTATTTTGAGTTCAGCCTTATTTATCACAAACCTCTTAATGAAACCTGTGTTCACCTTATGTTACTCTTCTTGGTTGGCTCACTACACTGTGAGTGCAACCATCACAGATCACCGAGCCCTACCCTGAAGGTGGCAGATGTTTATATGTTTTGTTTTTTAGTAGACATTAGCGGTTAGGTCTTGTGGTTAGGCCTTGTAGTTAGGCCTTGTTTTCCTTTTTTTGTTATTTTTTGGGAGAGAAATATGGCAGGCATATATAAATATCTCGATTTTATAAGACAAAATTGGAGCCTATATAAATGTGGATTACTTAGGCCATATCATGGTGACTTTGTGAATTTTTGGCCATACATTAGGGAGTGTGCCCAATTCATTAAGAAAAACAAAGACCATCTACACAGAATTCAAGGTCATTTTCCTCGTGGTGTTTGGGTTGAGAGACCAAGCATGGAAGTGGGCCTCTGATTTGTGGGATGTGTCACCAGAGCGATTCACCAAGGTATGTGACATTGTTGAGGACTTTAGAATAGCCTTCGATCCTATGTGGCAGGATGCTAGCCTTAGCCAGGATGAGGCTGACCAATTGCTAGGCCATATTAAATTGGATGTTAAACCAGGGTCAATAGAGCCAGAACTTTTCTATGGTGACCGTGAAGAATGTATGGGGTTTCTTATGGACACACTTAATTACATGACCAAGGAATGGCAGAGGTTTGATAGTGAGAGGTCCTAGTCTCCAAATGTCATGGGGAGGCTAAAGATTGGGCTGAAGCAGCCACAAAGTTGTGCCCCACATTTTGGTTTAGTTTCACGCACTGTGTTAACATAATGACTGAATATTTCGCTCCCCACCTCCACCAACCCGCCGTGTCTGCAGAGTCTCCTGTGGTCGCCATACATGATGAGGCTTCCAGACTTGCCGAGGACCCAGTACTACAGGGAAGTGATTTTGGTTATGTCCATGTCCCTAGTGTTGCATCCTTAGCCTGCTCTGCCTCCTACACAGTTCCGGTGCCCACCAGATGAGGTTGCCATGCCCGAGGGTGTTGCTGTACCAGATGACGTTTTGGTCATAAAGGGGAGTGATTTTTATAATTTCCATGTCCCTAGTGCTACACCTTTAGATTGTTCTACCTCCTTCACAGTGTCAGTGCCTGCCGAAGTGCCGGTGACCGAAGAAGTGCCGATGTCCCTGCACCCGCACCCACTGATTCCCCAGCACCTGTGCTGGCTGATGTCCCAGTACCCGCTGACGTCCCAGCGCCCGACGACATTTTCTCTCCCAAGTCTTGATCTTGATCATTTTTTAGATTTTTTGTGCTGCAACAGTAGCCTGTTTGTCTCCTCAGTCCCAGAGCCAGCCGCGCCCGCCGAGGTCCCAGAGCCCACCGAGGCCCCAGAGCCCACTGAGGATTCAGGATCCACAGAAATCCTTGTACCACAGGCGAGTGGTTCATGTGTTCTCATTCAATTACACACTCACGTCCAGTCCACTTCCAGGTTTTCCCTGCTCTAGGTCATACACACTACACTCCCCAGAATGCACCTCTCCTACACACGTCACTTCCTCTGCGGTACTCACCTGATACACATTTCCGTAATAAATATGTTTGGTATAAAGCTTCCACAGTCCAGTCAGTCTTCACTCTGTGATGTTTTGATTTCCCCACATCTTCGCACGCCCATAGCCCCTGCATTTATCCTGGTCTTGTCTGGTCTTTTACTCCTCTGTTTGTGACTTCCATGTAGTTTAGTGTTTTTCCTTGTTCAGAGTCCTAGCCATGTTCA